>LQRL01186726.1:18116-36713 GCA_001703475.1 Hydroides elegans
GTGAGGGTCGGATGGACGACCCAGCAGAGGCAAATCCATCAAGATGACCAGTCTCCAGTCAATTTCGAATTCCCTGATTTTTTCACTGATATTACCTGATTCAAGATTGATACTGACCCGATCTAAGATGGATCTTCATAACAAAACATGCCTATAATAAGTTCATATCCGAGCGCCGACGATGGAACAACTATTTTTTGAATAGTGTGTTGGTGGTAAGCGAGCGCCGAAGGCGCGAGCAAAATTTTTGAACAATCGAGTTTATACCATATTATAAATCTATTTATTTATGAAAATATTAATACAAATCTTGCTTTTGCCCAAAAAAAAGGTTTAAAAGGTTTTAAAAGGTTTTTTTGAAGAAAAAAAAGGTTCGCTTGGAAAAAAAAGGTTTCAAAAGGTTTAAAAGGTTTAAAAGGTTCCGCTGGGAAGCCTGGGATATTCTAAAATGCGTATGAAGAGAAAATTAGAAAGAAAGATAGAGATGGACATCGAACGATAGATATATATAGAGGGAGTGAATGAGCGAATGAGAAAGAGATAGTCACATCTACCATCACACCAAATTGCCACACACTATCCCCACTCACCATAGAGCTGGCATTTCTGTCCCGAGTACCCCCTTTGGCAGCGACACTGGAAGCCGTTGTTAGTGTCAGCGGAAGTGCAGACGCCGCCATGTTGGCAAGGGCGCCCCTCGCACGTCGGGCAGCTGAGGACGCCCACGATGTCTTGGGCCTGCTCGTCCAGGAAGTAGCTGTAGCCGCCCACAGACATACGACTCACGCAACCTAAGAAAGGAGAGCAGGATTTGTTGCTGTTAAGGAGACATTTGCTTGCTTTTGTTACATAAATTTAACAAAGTTGCACCAAATGTAATGCGATGATTTTAGCAGGTCTGAAAACCTTCGATTCAACAAAACTTTTCATTGTATGTTTCATCCATTTTTAAGAATGAAAACAATAAAATGAAATGCAAACAAATGTAGGTCTACATCTCAAAATATGCTTGGAGTCTTACCGACGAATCCGGTGATGAATCCGGAATCCCTGGGCAGTTTGTCGAATCGGTCGATGCCTCCCAAATACAGCGACGTCTTCAGCGTGAGTCCCATGTACGAGCCGCGGTAGTAGCCGTAATACTGCACGCCGTCCACGAACAGAATGCCTATTCGAGTAGAAGAAATATAACATATGAAGATTCTGAAGGGTCGGGGGCGTTTCGGTTCATGAATTTTTACTTCTAAAGACATATTTTGATTTTTTTTTTTTATAAGAAAAGATGATGGGTGGAATTATGAAATAAAATGGAAAGGTATCAACGACCGTTCTAAATGCTTGACTTTTCCAACAATGGTAGAGTTAATTTTCCTCATTTAAGAATCGGGGGTAACAATTTCCATTGATCCAGACAAGGAAAAATGGCTTTGAAACAATGTGAAAGAGATGTTGACAAACCTAGTTCCTCATTGCGCTTGATCCTCACGACATGCCACTCGTCCAACGAAACTGGATCACTGCGAATGATGGTCGGTCCTGATCCGGTATCCCATCTCAACTCGATCACACCGCCGCTCAGTCCGAGCGAAACGAAATCGCCTACGCCGTCCTCCGATTCACCGTTGTACAGGATCAGGCCTGTTAGAAAAGGGGATGAATATGGAATAAATGGTCATTCTATACATAAATGTACGTATATTGAAGATTGTTAATGAAAATGGTACCTATCGCATTCAATGTAGAACATACCGGTATGAAATAACATCACGATTATAAAATATATCCAAGTTTATTGTGTAAATGTATGGTTTAATGCTGATATGTAGTAAGCCCTTGTTATGGAAAAACCATTAAGTCGTTCGAGTTAAGCAAACCAGCACCATTTAAGTAATCTCTTCGCGAACAACCACCTTACTTACCATCGGTTGTCTCGGGTCGAATGGAGAGCTCGACATCGAAAGTGGTGTACGAATTGTAGAGCGTTGGAAGGCGGATATAGGAGCTAGGGCTCTGGATGAAATAGGGAAGGAAATCTGAAAATAGAAAACAGAAATTTTTAAATGTACAATAGTTTCGGGATTGTTATAACAATAGGGGGGCCTTTGTTTTTTTTAAGTGGCATTTTAAAACATTTATTATAATTTGACCATTTTGATAATTGTTTATTTATTTCAATACCGAATCAAAAATCATTCTGGCCATAATGTCGTTTTTCTTGTAAGTAAACACCATAAACACTTACATCCCGTTGTGAGTTCAATGACACTTTGAGCGGATCCGTATTTATTAGTGGCCGTGCAAATGTATTCTCCCTCGTCCTCGGCTCGCATGCGCGGGATAATCAAAGTGTCTTCGTTGATCTCGTAATCCCTGCAAAAATAAATGAGATAGGATAATATCAAGCAGAAGGGATGAATCACATGCAATTTGGTTTTCTTAGTAGAAAAGCTTCACGGAAATGTGACAAATAAATTTGTTTGGTCATTTGTTTTCCTTTTTTTTAATGTCAGAAACAATATTGAGATGCCATGCTGGGTTTTAGTCTTGTCGAATATACCTTGGGCCTCCACCGGTCTTTGACCAGCTGAACGTGGGCTTGGGAGATCCGCGCGTGTTGCACTGCAGAGTTATTCGGTTGCCAATGGTTACTTCCTTCACCTGGCGTTCCACCACCGCGACTGGAGCCTCTGTTTTTAGAGGAACCAAAAAATATAGGCTATAGAGAAACCGAAATTGAAGAAGTAACGGCTATTTTTTCTTTCGCTACTAGAATATATCTTTCTGGCTAGCAAGGCATGAGAATACAGATTGAGTGATATCATAACTCAACATCTCATGGTTAAAAAGGCAATACCCATATCTATCACTTTCGACATCAAAGCAAGCAAAATTCATTTGATACAACAAGATGGCTTATTGCTGTCGTAAAATATTATCTTAAACGTTGAATGCCCATACCTTCGATATTGACGAGAACATCGGTATACGCAAACCGCCCCGTAGCCGATGTGCTGGTGCATCTATAGGTGCCTCCGTCGTCCCTCTGAACGGGGTCGATCACGAGCAATGTTTCGTAGACGTCGGCTGTGTCGGGAAGGGATGCGTAGTTCAGGCGCTCCCATGTCACCAGCTGACCGCCTGTTTTGAGAGGTGTATGAAAGATGTGATTATATGGGGGTCGGTTGATTATTATAGGGATAAAATACGACTGTGAGTTTGTATAGCTGATTTAGAGCGAAGAAGAAGCTATTACAAACCGAACGCCGAAGGCGTGAGTTTTGTAATAATTTCTTCTTCGCTCTAAATCAGCTATACAAACGAACAGGAGTGTTTTATCGCTATTATAACAGTTGAAAGTATTGCATAAATACATTAAGATTCGAACTGTATAAAAAAATTCCGAACAATTAGTCATGATTATCAATTTTCACGATGTTTTGTTTAAATACTTGTGTGGAGCCAGTATGCAGAAACTGTACTGCAGTATTCGCTCAAAATGAGTCACGCTTATTAGCCTCTCCTCATTTGCATAATGAATGCTGTACAGCGTGTTCTATTGCAGAATCGAAACGTCTCAAATTATAAAGGGTATATAGCGAAAAAATATCGCATCATGTTATAATAGTATATCGGACATTTGTTTATAGCGGTTTGATTTTTCAATCTTATTTTAGCCCGCTCAGAAAGGTATTATTCTTTTTTAGTTAACAGAGATGTGCGCTTTAAAGATTAAACGAGTTATGAGTGCATAAATGTGTCTTACATGTAGGCTATATAATATCAAAGCATGTTTGTACTTACGTGACACAACGCAGTTGATTTCTAGTCTCGCGCCAACTTGAGCGGCACGCACTGGTTCCTGAATCGGAGGGGGTTGAGTGGCTCCTGAAATTAAATCATATAAGATTTTGATGTTTGAAATAGTGATTTAGTGGTGAAAAGGGACAACAGCTACTAAATCCTTCTTTGTCAAATCCTTACCGGTGTTTCAATATCGTCGTCTACATATAAAATATTATTTTTTAAAGTTTCTAAATCAAAAGTCTTAAATTTACCTCGCACATAGATATATGCCGTAGCTGACTGATATCCAGCCTCATTTTCAGCCGTGCAGATGTATTGACCCTCATCTCGTTCCTCAACGTAGTTGATGCTGAAACAAAATCAAAATCCAGTCAATTCAAATGCAAAAGTCTTAAATCACCATGAAATTATTGTTAAAATCTTGTTATAATTTGTTTATTCTCACTTAAATTAAAGTATCGCATCAAAACTAAACAAGCAGACAACTTACACGAGAACGCTATCTTGGCCATCCTGATACGTCCTGTGGTCCCTTGGCAACGGACCGTCTTGTTTGAGCCACGTGACGCGAGGCCCTGGCGACGCGGTTGCCATACAGCGCAGTTCGGTGCTCTCTCCCACGGCGAGCTCGATGCGAGAGGGAGCCACCGAGACGACGGGGACGGCTGTGTTTGTAAAAGAAAATGAAGTAAAAAAATGTAAAATATATGTTAGATGCCAATAAAGAATGTTAGTTGGGAGATGAATAGATAAGGTTTCATTTCAAGTGATTAAAATATCTTAAGGTTTATACAGAACAAATGGATTGAAAAAAAAATGATACAGCTTTTTGAATGCACTCTTTGTGGGCTAAAAATGTCGAACTCTGTTGCATGACTGAAAGAGAAAAATTCATAGCGGCGCGGAATAAAAAAAGTTTTTTTTTGGGTAATCAATTGCACTATATAATGTCAGTGTTAAATCCCTTCAAACAACATGCCTCACATACCCATGATCTGGATATCTGCGAATCCCTCAGCCACGGCCCTTCCTTCGGCCAAAGCGACGCACTTGTATCGACCGGAGTCAGCGTACGAAACGGGGTCGATGATGAGAATGGCTTCGGTGTTTCCAGATCCGTAGGTTACGCGGGCCGCGCTCGAGAGCTGGCCTGACAGTTTGGACCACTCAACCTGTGTGGTGATGAAAAATATATGTATTCAATAGGGGCGGAAAGATATGAAGCAAATGATGTCATCTAAGCGTTGGAAATGTATGTTTCATAAAACATAGTTGCTTAACATTATCATTCATTGGGCTTAATAATAGTTATTTCACTGCCTTAGCAACCCAGCTCACCTGGATATCGCTGCTGCCGTAACCAAGGCAGCGCAAACGCAGACTTCCTCCTTCGCGCACGCTCTGGCTCGAACCCTCGATCGAGACCTGCGTTGCCACTGGAAACGGAAAGGTACGTGTTAGTCATAAAGTATACCAGTTGAGTCATACACATATATTTAGCATTAAGACAGGAACCTTATTTTTGATAAGGGCACTTGTACAATACAACAATGCAGTTTGTTTACTGGATAGTCGGGATCTGTGTTTCTATTCGTATTGTAGAAATTCATTTAAACAAAATGTGATTAATCAAAATCAATTTGGTTTTGAACGTTTATTCATTATTTTCTTTACTCATTAAGTAATACCTCATTCATTTGCGTATTTTAATTTTGCGGATGTCCAGTGTTTACTAGTTAAATTAATTAATCCATTGGCCGACAAACATCTCTAAATAAAGCACAATCAAATGAATTCACATTTCACCAAATGCTTTTGCATTTCGAATTCCGATAAGCACCCTGAGCCAACACAAAGAAAAGCACGTTAAGTTATTTTCACCGTTATTTTCGACATTACCAATTAAAACAAAATCCTAGTTTCCTTAAATATTCCTTATTTTATTTTAACACCCATAAAGGAATATTTCAGTATGATTGCCTCCTTATAACAATAGCAGGACCGTGAAGCACGATGACAGTCTTAGCATTTATGCGAAAACATAACATTTGATTCGTTTTTTACCTGATACAAAGGACATGTCTAAAAAATATAAATCAATCATGTTTTTTTTTCAATAATTATTAAAAAATCAAAGACATAAAACACTACGTCAATATTTACTCATGTGTTCATTTAATAATTTCATAGATAATTTATAGTATTTTTTTCCTGCATAAGTTTTGTTCCTGTGAGTTAAGTCGAGAAAGATAATGCAGATGTCCCTTACCTTGGACATAGAGCGTGATGGTGGCCTTGTACTGCGCCGTATCAGTAAACGCCAAGCACACGTAGTTGCCTCCGTCGGCCGAAGTGACGCGAGGAATGAAGAGTTCTCCGCCGCTGATCGTATGTCGTGCAGGCATGTCCCCGTTCTCGCGGCTCCATTGGATGCGCGCATTGTCGCCAGGGAAACCTGACAAGGCGCATTTAAGGTTTATATGTTACAAGGTGTGTATCCAACCAACGTACTACTTCGGATGTAGTCGACGAAAATCGACAGTCAGTTTAAGTAAATTTATTGATGATCGCATAGGGAGGAATACAATATAACAATAAACATTCATTTTAGTGGGTACGACTTAAAACCACATAATAAGCAAATCCACAATAAAATTTCTCCTCACCAGTGCACGTCAGCCTCGCAGCATCTCCCTCCGACACCCTCAGCGTCTGCACTTGCGGCTGCGTGGGCAGGATATCGGGAGTGACCTCGTTCTGGCGGCGTTCGACGATCACCTGGATCGACCGATCGGTGCGTCCCTCTGAGTTGGTCGCCACACACGTGTAAGTGCCGGCGTCGGAGCGGGTCACCGAGGAGAGGTCTAGGATGGCCGAGCCAGTTTGCTGGTGGCGGAAAATAGGGAAACAATATGACGTCAAGATCAATTGAATGCCCAAAAATGTCAATGACAAAAATATGTCTTTGATATAATTTTGTGGGTTCAGACTCTAAAAAGGTTATGCACAGGCTTTCAGCCCGATAGTTTCCATTAAACTGCAATGGCGCTTTAGGTTATTGCTAACCTTATTTCAAAGTACTAGCTACACAAATATCCTTTGCTTATACCCAATAGAATTATATTATTAATCACCTAAAACATTTGTCATTTCTAAGTTTCATAACACCCAATCACTGTGCATTACCTTAGTGGGATAGTCCCCTTGTCGCCCACTCGGTGTCTTGACATCCCAGTAGAGCGAGGGCGCGGGGTCTCCGTCAGCCACGCACTCCAAGAGAAGTCGCTCGCCCTCCGTGATGTACATCGACCCGCGCGCAGGTTTGATCGACACACGAGGAGCACCTGCAAAATGGGGAAAAGTTATGTTAAAATTGTGATTATACGGGATAAAAAAATTGTTTTTAGGCATGGTATGAAACAACTTTATAAGTGATAAATACAAAAGCGTATGCTTTAATAATTCAAATTCAAAATGCGAAAATGAATGACGCATAGTTGTTATTTGAGGAGCTTTTAACTACGTTCACCATCTGGAAATGAAACATGAAGCATTGCTGCGGAGGAAAGTTCTTCTGAATTTTATAGATTCGAATAATTAAATTGCTACCTCTGATGATAAGTGTTGCGGTAGACGTAATAGTCCCAGCTGCATTGCTGGCCTCGCAGATGTAAGCTCCTTGTTCCTCTCCCGTCACCCCGATGAAGCGAATGACGCCGTTCTCGTCGAAGACCTCCGTGTTATCCGTCATCTCGCCGTCAGCCCTGGAAGTGCGGGAGAAAAAAGGAAAATTAGGTTGATAATCAAACATGGATATACTAGTAAGTACTTACCTAAAAATCTGTTGGCGATAGCTATGTTTTGGTTGTGCAACTTTGATGTTTTTTCTTTGTGATCATTTTATCTTGAGTCTTCGGGGTTATTTGTCTTTAACTTTTTTTCTCTATATTGAAGACTGAGCTGTACATATAATCTTTTCCATTTATACGTCTAATTTATTCATAATGCTTTTATTGCATTTTCCATAATACGCACCTTCTCCAGCTGATACTGGGCGACGGGACTCCCTGCGTGACGCGACATTGGAATAAAGTGCTTCCACCGGGTGCTATGGTAATGCTGCTCTCAGGATACATCTGGATCACAGGAGCCTCGCGTCCTGTTGAAAAAAGGGTGAGGATTATTAACATGCTTTAAAGGCAATACAAACAATATCCCACATCCTGACATGTAGAAGGGGCACAAAGCTATTTCTTAAATAAGGATGGGGGCGCCATAGTGGAATATCAGCGCCAATATGCAAAATCTGACCCAGGTTGATCTTAAGTATTGGGTTAAAATATTGAAAATTTAAATGTCGGTTAATTTTGATATTAGGCAAGGCACTTACTATGTACTTCCAAGATAACGGATGCCTGCGCGCGTCCTACATAGTTCTCTGCTTCACACACGTACAGCCCTCGGTCCTCTGGCACCGCCTTCGGAATCCTCAACACGTTGCCCTGGAGACGGTGGTTAGGGCCGAGGTCGTCGCCGATGCGTTTCCACGTGATCGTGGGTTCGGGGAATCCTGTTACCTGGCACACGAGGCTGGCTGACATGCCCTGGTTGACCTCTTGGCGCGAGGGGTCAATGACCGCTGTTGGCACTTCGTCTAGAAAAACAACAAGTAATAAAGGTGCTATTTAACTATTAATCTGTGAGTCTTATTTTTGTAAGGCTTAGATCATTAAAAAACAATATAGATTTGTTCATTTTTGCACACTTTTTTTCTAAATTTGTTTCAATATAACACTCAAAACGTTTGTGCTTTAATGAACATGTATCTTGATACATGTGCAAATTAAGTCTCTCATGTGCACTCACTAGTGCTTGCAGTGTCGATGGTGAGCGTAGCAACGGACTGCGAGCTCTGTCCCGTCACCAAGGTGATGGTGCACACGTAGCGACCGGCGTCGATAGGCTGGCAGTTGGGGATCACCAGGGTGCCGTCCTCAGTCTGGTAGGCGTCTGTGGTGAAATAAAGAATTTCGATTTTGAATTTCGATCTTTTGAAATACATGGTCCTTATTGTGCTTCTATACGTGTTTATAAATTTACAGATTATGATTTATCCGTTTCTTCTAAGGAATGATACATAATAAACTAAGCCTTTGGTCTTGTTCCTTTTGACTGGAAATTTCAGTATTATATATTGAACAACAAAAGTATTATTCCCGTTCCAAACTCACTGATAGGCAGCTGGTTATTCTCGCGGATCCAATCGACGTCCTGCACAGCAACGCTCGTTCTCGCTTGGCAACCGAGTCTCGCTTCTCCGCCTGGGGTCACCGTCAAATCGGGCTGGTCGATGAGCACCTCGAACTCGGGCTCGAAATTGTCCTCTGTTTGGGTTAAAGAAATCGATATATGGTTTAAGAAATAGGGTACACTTTGTGTATAGAGACGGGGAAGGCTTATAAGTAAGATGACTATTTGGTCATAATTTTGGCGTTTCAATTGCATAATAGCATGAAATATATTGTTACGAACAACACTGCTCTTAGAATGGGAATAGGTAATTGCAGTGTTCAAGCTAAAACTGACATATAAATATGAGATTGTAACCATGTATATAAAATATTTGAAGTTTGATATTTCAGTGGTCGGGTATGGAAAACTAGGGTATCTAACATTTAATGGGCATCAACATGTAAAATTATAAAATATTTAACAATATTTCTAACATTGAACCTGAATGAGTAAAACTTTTAATGATTAAATTTATGCCACTTCAAATCTCAAGCGATTACTGGTTTAATAGCTAAGGCAAGACAATAAAACGACTGAAACCATGCAATAATTGATATGTTACTTTATATTCAAATTTCTAAACAACGATTTAGTTACATTATGTATTTTTTTTAAAATGAAAAAGACAAGAAACAAAGAAATAATAAGAAAGAATGTGTAAAAACAAAATATAGATTACTAATTGATAGAAACATTTTTAGACATAGAGACATCATAAATAAAGCCTCCCGAAAGTATTCATAACACGCTTATTTAACAGCGACAAGAGGCCGATGAAAAAGAAACTGAGACAATATTCTTGTCGCCCTTATTTTCGATTTCGATTATGTCAACCTTTAACTAAATGCTGGCTTATTACTCTTTGACATATATTTTTTTTTATATTGTTAGTCATGCTTTACCTCCGGTCACATAAATAATGGTTCGCACACTCGCCGTTCCCGCGCTGTTGGTTGCTACGCAACGATATTCGGCCTCATCCGCCTTCCTTACCGACGGGATTCGGAACACCCCATTAACGAACGAAGACGCCGGATTCAAATCGCCGTTGCGCCCGCCCGTCCATTCGAGGTCCGGACGAGGGTTTCCGGCCGTTACTACGCAACGCATTTCGACCGGGTCTCCCACGTTGACTTCGATATAGCGCGGCTCGATGCGAACAGCTGGCGGTTCGTCAGCTCCGGCTGTTATGGAGGGGAGAGGGGGCGATCGGGTTGAAGAGGGAGGGGAGGATGGGAAGGGAAACATGGGAATGGTAGTATGTTAATAAAGCAAGCAAAAATGGCACACAAAATGTTTGTTGCTAAATGGATCTCCATTTACCGCTCCAGATTTAGAATAGGTCCAGTTGTATGTAACAAAAGAAACATATAGGCGGATAGTTGCTTTTGTTATAAACAGATGTGATAACGACCTCGGGTTTCGAATGTTTGAAATAACCGAATACGGCGGTGGCAAGCTAAGCTTACAAGTCCAAAATAAAAAGATAAAGGTGTAATCCATTTTAAGTAATTTCCGATACGACTTTGATAAATTATGTTATTTTTGTCTAAAAATATCTTGACAGAACATCTTGACGGCAATAAACTATCATTTCGTGTATCACAATTTTGGGAGTTTTTTTTTTTCAAAATCCACGTGAAAAAATAAAAAAATAAAGAAAATTTTAAACAGAAAAATTATCGGATAGGTTCGGAGGGCAATTTCATTTAGAGGTGTCTTTTATTATTTTTGAGACATAAATCTATTATCATAAAACAATATAATTAAATAATTAATTGGATATACGTTTTTCCTGTGAATACAACTAGACATTAAATAGGACATAAACATTGAAAAACATCACATAAACGTTTACATTCAACACATAGAACTATTTCAAAATGGGTCTTTGGTTCTAATTTTTATTCATCATGTCTGCTTCGTCAATGATTGTTATATTGAACACATCAAACACATTCAACATTTTTCAGTTTTCAGTAAAACTATCACGTTTTTCATATGATGTACATCTAGCTTAAGTTAATTGTCATTAGACATTATTTAAACATGCGTTTTAACGGCAAAATAAAACCATTCATTTTCTAAAACTAATATTATTTAAGATTAAGAGCGTTTACTCAAGATATGAAAAATCAAGCATTATAACATTTTTGCTAAGAAAAGTTCGCAATCTTAGTTTTAAACTGAACAAAAATAAAATTAATTAGAAATGTCAAAATAAAACCAAAATATAACTTCTTGTTATCGAAGATGAAAGTCTTGAAACAATTAAAGACAAATCAATCAAAGAAGTAGTTCCTTACCTGAGACGGTGAGCACTCCCTCGTCCATATCGATCGCTTTCGGGTTCGAACCCGTGCACGAATACGTTCCTTGGTCCTCGGGTCGAACGTTTTCGATCGTCAGAATACCCTGACCATTATCGAATGCGCGCTCAGAGAGACGACCTCCCACTTTGGTCCAGGCTAAGGTGTAGAGTTGCTGTTTGTGGAAAAAAATACATGGAAAATGAGAGTAAAAAAATGGATGGAAAAGGGTAAAATCCGTTTAAACATTCATAATTTTAGTATTTGACGTTGCTTTTAAAAAGTGTTCAATGGATAAAGATAGTGTTGGAAAACTCATTGTATTGAGGGGATATCTGATGTAAAATGGCATGTTGTTGCCAAATCGTCCATCAAATGATGTTATGAATATTGAGACGGAATTATTTAAATAAAGGAATGAAATCTTTGGACGTTTTAAACAACGAATGATCAGTTTAAGATGTAAGCACTTTCAATAAAAATATAATATATGGTTGGGAGAATATTTCATTTAAGGATAAGCATCGCTTTAGGTATCTTGGTTTTCAACATTTACAATGGTCGGAAAAGGTAAATATATATGGCTTAAAAGGAAAATCACAATTATATATTCATATTTGTACGAGCAAAATGTAAAACTATAGAGAAAAGCATATCTCACATTCATGATTGCAAACATTCTTTTAATCTGACTGCATAGAGTATTGAAACATTATTTTATATACATGTACGTTGTAGTTTCGCGTGTTGGATATATGCTTGACTTTGTTCAATAGCACGTTGATGCTAAGGTTCTGTATCCTACGACCCCCTTGAATATAAGATGTTCAATACTCTTTACAATAAAATAATACATTGAAAAATCCATACTATACCTGTATAGAACAGTTTCGAATGCACTAAAAATGTTTGACAGTATTTCGTTTATTTTAAATCAATAAATATATTAAAAAAAAAAAACATACATTCGAAACTGTACCGCATCTCTATATCCTCCAAACTGGCCAAAAAGCATTCGGCGTCATGGCAACAAAGACTGCTAAAGCTTCTTACATGTATATTCAAAATTACAAAATACATTAAAAGCGTCGAACTATAGACGAATAGGAAGCATATCATGCATCTTTTTTCTATGAATGAACCCTTTTTCATATCGTTTCAACAAACATTTTGTGGAAAAAAAAATTTAATTGGGATAATAAAAATATCTCTATGCAGTGTATTTCAAAATAAAGATAGAGCAAACGTCATCGCTCTTAAACAAGCAAAATGAAATCCCTTATTGCTTTTTAGTTTTAACCAGTGGGACTTACCTGAGAAATCTTTTGCCGCGCATTTTTACACCCACCAAGTGTAGAAGAAGGGACTAGAATGGGGAAGTTGTGGATAACAGGGAGGGGAGTGGGCGGAGGGGGCAAGGGGTCGTTTGGGATAAATGGGAATAGACCTTGGGCTCGGGAAGCAGAGTAAGTAGAGTTGCAGTAATATTGTATAGAAATGGCGGGGATGGGGACAACTCAACGAATGGTAGGCTATTTTGTCCGGAAAAGGACTGAAACCAAATAAACTTGCCCAGAACTGAAAATGTCAAAATAAATGTAGCAACAAACCACCTGGAAGGATATAACGTAGCAGGGATCAAATCAAAAATGAAATTATAGCATATATGGGATTAACTGTTATAAACACAGATTGTAACTTCATACCGCATATGGAGTCATAAGGGATTCAATTTGAAATATGAACAACATATAGTATCGTCTTTTTTTTTAACAATAACAAACCGGGTGAATATATGTTTGAACAAATGACAACAGAACGTTTATGTACATTTTTATATGCAATTTATGGTAAATGTAAAGCAAGCGCATAAAAACTTAATCATGGCTTTTTGTCTCACCCTGAGACCTAATCATACATCATATCCATTTGAAAAGCAATTAACTCGTATTATTTAAAGATGTAAGGGCTTACATGGATAAATGAGTACCGAGATATATAGATGTTTAATTATGTTTATACTGTACAAAAATGGTTATATTCCAATTCCAATATTGATATCGTACCCCTGACCTATGTTAAACAATTATAAAATACATACATGGACAGAGAGACAAATACGCAAAACGTACAAACGGGAAGACACGCATCGAATATAAATTACATAGACTGACGAAAAACAAGCAACCTACAGTACAAATGCAGTAATGGAGAATGTTAAGATATTTTTAAAGCGACTCCCTAAGACATTTATAGCTTGCTAACAACAGAGTATATATATATGTTTCAGGCATAGAGATCAAAGCAAGACCTAAAAACATACAACGATTTCAAAAATTGAAAACTTAATTTTGCAAATTATGAATTCATATAAATATCACATGTTTGTGATATTAAGGTATGAAGCATAATGGCTAAAATGAAGCACAACGGTTCAATAAAGAATACAAAGCCGGCGAAAAAAAGCGAACAAAAATCAACAATGAGCCAGAATCTTAGCAATATTGCATTAAAAACTCGTATATACTGAAAAAATAAAGCAGCGAAAAATCAAACAAACATTGAGCGAGATTTTGGGACTTGTTGGGGCAGCGGAGGGTAATCATGATTTGGTGGGTGCAAAAAAGAGAATACTTTCCCGTCCTAAAGTGATACATACATTGCTGCTAACCTGACTAATCCCGACACACGTGAAGCGTGCGGTGGATCCCGGGGCCGAGACGACCGATTTCGGGTCCTGGACGATCACGCGCATCCCACGGTCACCTACAAGGGTTGGAAAACGGAAATTGACATTTTGACTTTTTGATTAAATAGCTTTTGTAATAAAGTACATGTAAATATATCGAATTGGCTGGTTTCGATATTTTAACTTTCGTCTTAGATATGCAATTCAAAATTCTTACAAATTGAAGACAGCAATCGAGTTATTTTATTGTAAAATGCATACCCTGATGTTTTTGTGCACATAAAGTGGTTTTATTATACAATACCAAATGTTTCCATAACTGGAGAAGGGGGAGGCACTAATATCCAAGTTACCCCAGAGAAGCTACCATAACCCAACTCACTCAATATAGTGACGGTGCACTCTCCCTGCGCCCTGCTCGTAGACCCAACCGCGCTGCAAATGTAGCGACCGGCGTCCGACTGACGAGCGTCACTAATGAACAGGGTGTTGTCTTCGTCAACGCTGTAGCGGCCTGAAATAATGGGAGAGAAAAATATGTAAACTTGTGGGTCTAAGTCCTTTTTATGCGATATTTATTATTGTCAAAACTTTTTTTTTCATTTGTGTGTTGGAGCCAATCAATGTTGTAAGCAATATGTATAGTTTCTTAGCCAATATCACTTTAAAGCTTTGAAACATTGGTCTCATTAGAGTGGTTAAGGGACACAGTGCGCCGCTTGCTTTAAAACAAATCAAGCGTCTTTCCTTACCTTGAGGCAGGTCCCTTCCGTCAGCGCGACTCCAGCGAACGTTAACCTGACCATATGAGGTGACGCGGCACCGAAGCACGACCGTTGACCCTTCGCTCTCAGAGATGCGCGACGGGCTGACTTCTACATTCAGGCGGCCATCTACGAAAGGAAAAGGACATAGGCCCTATATATATATATATTTTATGAAATTGGGTGAACTTGAATGGACATTTTACTATGAATATACGAAATTTATAAGCAATAAGTAATCAATTGTCCTCCGCAGCACAACATCGTTGCTAATTTGAAGATTTATTGAAGACACGTGAATAGAATATACATGTATTGCTAGAATTGATGGGTTAAGGACACTGAGAAGCATAACGCTTTTTTGTACCGTGGTACCGCATACTTTCAAAACTTACTAGTATCGCGTTGGCAGAATGAGCCGGGGCTGTTGGGACTTCCGGTGAATCCGGCGGCGCATCGTTCACAGTTCCTTCCTTCGTAACCAGGGGGACACGCGTCACAGGTGACTGAGTTGTCGTTGTCAAGGAAACACGTCTGCGAAAATCTGCAGAAAATGAGAGTATTAGTGAATAATGTTTGAAACTCCACTTGATATTCAAAATGGAAATCACCCATCTTTACGTGATATTTATAGCACACCATTTCTTCCAAATGTCCCATATTAATAACCAATAGCTGACTTACTGGTTAGAGGAGATTGTGAGTGGGCAAGGACATGCTCTGCAGTCGTACGGGGTGCCTCCAGTTCCACTGCCATAGAAACCCGCTCGGCAACGCTCGCACTGGTCGCCCTCAGTGTTGTCACGGCAACCCTACAAATATGAAACAATCAATTTTATGAAACAATTTGATCGACATTGACTAAGATAAGCAAATCGGTATCCGTATAAAAGAAGTTTTATAGAAGTAGCTAGACATAATTCTTGTTAACTACACTCTATTTAAATTGTAATTGCTAATGTGAGTGTCACTCGATTTATAATCAAACTAATGCTACACTCACTTCCATAACATTTCAACCATGTTTTTTTAAACAACAATTCAGTCCTATTTCGATAGGATAATGATATCCCACTTACAATGCAAGTTCCAGTGGCTGGGTCGCAAGCCGAAGCGTGACCATTGCAGTTGCAGCGAACGCACTGACCGAGACCGCCAGGGGACGAACCATCAGCCACGCGGAGGTAACCAGGCTCGCATTGCTGGTCAAAAAAACAGAAAGAGGCACATATGTATATGGGTGAAGAGATCACAAATATTTGTTTGTGATATAAGCAAAATGAATTTTGAATTTCTTAAAATGAGGTTCAAATTGTCTTATTTTAATACATACTATATGAAATAATTGGGACACATACCGAGTATTTTTTCTTGGTTTAACAACATGAAGGCCAAAGATATCAATAAATACTTCGACATCAACCATAAGGTAAAATAATTGAAAGATTGACTTCACGCCTACCTCACAGGAGAGCCCCGTATACCCCTCCGGGCACTGACACTTCTCGACCATGCCCGCCCTCGGTTGCCCAGTGTTCTCGGGCACCGCCGTATCGAGCGTCAAATCAGCGATGCGCACAAAGGCCATCTGGTCGTGGTAAGTGGCGCGGATCAGGAAGGCGTCGATGTTGGCGAGGGCGGCGAGGAACGAGTCGCGCGAGGCGGGAGTGCCGTCAGCGTTTGTGAACGATTGCTATGTGTGTGGGTGGGGAGAAAGATATAGATTTACATGACATAATGCGGGAAGTCATTGAAGTTGGAAATATGGCAAATTATACTGCTAAATGGAATTAAGTTTTAGGTAATAACTTTTTTACCTTACACATGTTATCTTTTTGAATTTGCACAATAGTTGGAGAAATGTATATGTTTTTAGGGGAAAACATCTAAAACCTTGAGGTATTGCTCTAAATTGGTGCACACTTGGGAAGATTTCTAGAATCTTAGAAAAAATCGGAGTTTCATTGAAAAACTACACATACGATTTTTTTATTTGGCTTCAAATTTTGGAAAAAAATGTCTTCATATATTCCAATGTACATTATTATTATGATGTTTGCACTTGAAATTCAATTTTCGCAGGTAAAGGTATAATTAAACAAACATTAATGCTCTTTGTTCACGGCTTTTTAGGCTAAGTCCAATCGAAAATGCCTAATTTTCGTAGAGGTTACACCTATTTGTGCAAGGCAGAATACAATATAAAATAAATGTATATTGCACCCTCAAACTATGAACGCATTTTGATAAAATTTGACTTGATGGGCTTTCCAATTTTTTTAAAAATTAACTTATATCCCGAAAATTTAACCCATCGAGAATTATAACTATGTTTTTATTTATATGTGGGACAAGATGGGTATTCATTTGTTAAGTTGGCTTAGGAATGATATCGTAATATGGGTATGGACTCTTATGAAGTATTTCTATTTACATATATAACCATTCAGGTCGGCATATTACAATATGGCGTCTTACATTATGTTTCTTTTATTTTACATTTGTGCATGTGATTTGATGTAGTCAACGAAATTATTCGTGGTAATAGAATATGTGAATTTTCAGTTTGACGAACTATACCTCAGTCAGAAGGATGTCGAAAGCATTGTATTCTTCCACTCGGGGCAGAGGGTCGAACAAGTAGAAGAACCGGGTGCCTCCGCTCTGAAACAAATAAAGTGCTCTGGTCATATATATTTTAACAACATAAGCCACGTGGTTTCTGTTAGTTTCGTGAGCTGTTCCTAGATTTCGGGCAAATTCCGCTGATTTCACAACATTTCGTGTAAAATCCATGAGCTTTGGGCGATAACTAGTTGTTTTACTATTAAACTATAGAAGATGAACACTATGCGTGTTGCTGTTTTGCTTATTGATGACAATGAACGAGTGCACAGCAATTTAACTGCTGACCAGTGGAATAAGGACTAGTCAGATTTCGGCATTGCCATATACAGTTGTGCTCGTACTGTATGCCAAAAAAAAAGATTAATTTAGTTTAAACTAGCTTAAAAATATGTCAACCAAGAAAACGAAATAAGGTTAGAAAGGATTAATCTAGTTTGAACAAGTTTGCGCTTTTTAGAATATTTCGGATGATATTTTTTTACACTGACCACGCATATGTTTGCCCTCGGTGACAGTAGAACAATTGATGGGGATTAGTATCCCTGAGCAAGGTGGTTATAGACGCGTTTGCCTTTTGTTTCATTATCTGCATTTTACCGTTTACATCTAACGCTGATGACCATTGTTTTTTACCTCTCATATATGTCAGCAAGGACAATAGGGATCTATCCATGTGTGTATATAACGTGGAAATATGCTTGCTAAAACGTCTGACACGTTTAAGCATATTTTAGAATTTTATTTTGCTCAAAAGTTCTATCGTTGTTAAACTAGTTTAAGAAAATCCTGGCACTTTTGACAATTTTTCTTTGCATTAAGTCGATTTCCGGTAAAGTATGCAATAAAGATTGGACATCCGAGCCGTTCCATTTTCAAAAAGGGGTATTCCAAGGGGACCCCCTAAGTCCAATCATATTTCTGGTAGCTTTTAACCCCATTATCGAAAAACTGAACTCGTATAATGATAAAGGATACACTCTCAACGCCAAAACCCGGATAATATGTACACCATTCGCTGACGATTTCAACCTATGTACAACCAATCGCCGCACTCATCAAAGGTTAATGAACGAAATATCAATGTGGACCAAATCAATGCAACTCAAGCTAA
>LQRL01186729.1:1992-14220 GCA_001703475.1 Hydroides elegans
ACATTGCCAAGCCTTAGATGATGATCATAAAATTCGTCTTAGGACATCCTAGCTTGTTATACACTACTAGTAACGAATGGAATCGCTGGGAAATGGAGCGATTTGAGTCGCCAAACTGGAAGCGATGACGAGCAATTATAGATAACTATAACGTTGTACATGTATGTGTCGTATAGATAAATGAATAACAGAATTAAAACATTGTACATTACAACGAATCCAGAAAACTTCAAAAGTGTTTGACGTCGCTCCACGCCTTGTCGATTGAGTACATAATTTAACTAATGCGACATATGCGTTGACTAAACGCTTAAGGACCTGTTCGCAAGGGAAGCGACAAGGCGCGGCAAGCGGCAATATACTTATCATTTTTTAACAACGATTTTACATCATGAAACCCAAAAGCAAACCACTGATCATACTTAATGTTCATATAATTGCATGTTGTATTAAGCCCTTTATGGCATATGGAAACTATTTTATCAAATCAATTCACTTACCATTCTCGATATTGAGTTTATTCTTTCCCAGGAAATCCACGATATAGTTTCTGTAGACATTGTGCCGCTTAGCCTCGTTCAACATAAACTCATTTGCGTCTAAAGCATCAATGTTTGTAAAGCCTCGGTTCTGCAACTGAGAATAAAACATTAACCATTAGGGTCTGGCTACATTGGAAGCCTGATGGACCTTTTTTTCTAACAAACCATACTCTCCTAGCTTTGTCTTTAAAGAAACGCATTGGTATATCTATCACCCCGTGGCCATTTCGAAGCATATGGATTTAAACGCTTCATAACACTTTTTCAAGGCTAATTAAAACGCTCATATTAAATGAATATTTAAGAAAGTCAAAGCAGATAAAATTACAAAATAGCTATCGCTGTTAAACTGTACTTATGTGGCCGGGCTTGGGGGGAATTTATACATTTTTTCGTAGGACGCTCAATTTGGTATCGATAGCAGAAAAGTGCAATCGAACCAGGCAACACCAAAATATATTTACTCACATAATGCTTACCTGAATTCCAAGCAGCCCTGTCCCTGCACAAATATCGAGGAGTCTGCCTTCTCTGTTCTTGTAGATTTCATGCAGATGTTTTGCAACTTGGTAAGGACCGTGATATGTGCCTTTTGGGTCCATGTCCTGTAAAAGCAAGGGGATGCAGGTATGAATAACTTGTATTGTTTTATTGTAAGTATAACCTATTGTAAATAAAACCTATTGTAAAGAAAATACATAAATTAAGATACTAATAAGATATTGTAAATAAAACCTATTGTAAAGAAAATACATAAATTAAGATACTAATTAGATGTAAGCATATATGGAGCTTATATCTAAACAACTTTTTTTCAGATAAATTAATATTTATATCTTTTAAGTGTTGACTAATTAATATTTCAAAAGTAATTTCAAATTTCAAACAATATCTTCATAACGCGATGCATACATTACATGTGTGCTATTTCAACAAATTTCGTGTTTGGATCATAACCCGAATTTTGATCACTATTATGAAAACAAATATGAATTATTCGATGAAAACATACATATTACTTTTTATTTTTGTATTTTTTAACATAAAATATTTGATATGGCACAAATATTTAATAAGTCTTATAAGTAATTTCCAATTCTATCGAATAGCAAAACCCTATTTCAGAAATTGTTGCAATGCCGTTTCAATTACAGTAAAAATGTTACTTATTTTCTGACCAAGTTAAATAAAACATGAAATATAATTGTCTGAAAAGTAAACTCAAACTTTTATCGCTTTCAAATGTAGATTAAACGTACATTTCCTTTAGTTCTTTGTTTTAGTTTAGCGATAACCGAGAAGAATTAGGGCCCGATTACATAAAATTTTCGAATCGCAAGTTGCGATTTTCCAAAAAGACAACAGTGAAAATCGCAACTAGCGATTTTGATGTAATCATGGCCCATAACGTTGTCTGTTGTTCACGTTTGTTTACGTTCGCAATCGTACTACGTTGTCTTTGTTTGGAGTGGAAAGTATATATTGACACACAATTAAAAAAAACATAATTTTTACCAAGTGGGCTAAAACATGCAGTTTTCTACAGACATATCGATTAATATATTTATTCAAAACATAATTTTCGCATCACCGTTTACCGTGACGTAAATACCTCAAAAGGGCCACGGCTTCTTCCTTGCATAAGGCCCTTATCTGGTGACAAAACAAATGCAAGCAAAGCTATTGAGAAAAATCTTATACCCTGATCTAAAATATAATTTTTCAATAACCCCATATTTGTTTCATATATAAATTTGTTTTCAATCAATCTGCTTTTGTCACTGAAAGAGAAGCAAATAGCAATGGTATTAATACATTAAATAGTAAAATAAAATATTTTTACGTGATTTTACAAGTAGCATAATATTATAATGTACCACACTTGCGAGTGCCTCCTTAACATTTAACTGTGCTGTAAGATAAGATAATTAAAACATACTATTATTATTAGATTATAGACTTCTACTGGTCTCACGTTACTGACGAACACCTTCTGACGAATCTCTGCTGACGGTACCCTCGATATCACATCGCGTGCAAACCCTTCCCTTTTGACTAAATCGAGGATTGTGAATTTGATATTAATAAAAAATATATGTAGTTATTCAACAAAAAAGCTTGTTCTCAAAAGAATGAGTTCCAACTCTAACCTACTAGAACAACCTTTCCGAAAAAGTATAAGAATGCTCAGCCAATAACCAATACGTTCCGTTCCTTTATTTTATTATTTTTTATCGTGATAAGGTGGGGAGGCGCTTGCGGAATTTTCTTCGATCACCGCGAAATTCAAAAAGAATATAGTAAATTAATCGAAATTGTATTTTTCTGTGTTTTATTTTTGTTGTTGTTGCTTGATTGACTATATTTTCGTTGAAGTACATGCCGTAACCATAATACATTAAGTCTGCATTTTAACTATATAGATAAATGGACTTTTCCATAGGATAACCATGCCCATATGCAACACAGGCTGTATTTTTCTTGTTAGATTAAGGGATTGCGTGCAAATTGATCAAACCAACCTTCGAAACCAGCTTCAAACCACTTAATGTCGTCGCTTCAGCAAAACAAAAATTATGTTTGGTTTGAAGGCCCTTTTTTTCTTCAAACCACCTCCAGACCACTATCGAAAAACAAATGTGCATATATTAAATCGTGTAGACGCTAGTTGACATCTGGTTTGAAACAGTTTGAAGCAGGTTTGAAGGCGATATAATCAAATAAAAGGCTTTATTGTCGACTAGGCCTTTAGTGGTTTGATTCTAGGTTTGAAGGTTGTTTTGATCAATTTGAACGAACCCTAAGAAGCATATCATTAAAAAAACTGCCATTAAAAGTCTTATTACATTAGAAAATACAAAAAAAAGATAAAAGTGGGCAAAGATATAAATTTATAACAGTGGCGGATCTACATAAGAAAATTTGCACTGTTCCCCCACCCATTCGCTCTTAAATATGATACCAAAAAAAGAAGTTGCCCCCCCCCCTGTTTGGCTCTATACATTCTTTATCTGTGCCCCCGGTTCAGCATTTTTCTCGATCCGCCACTGCTTATCTTAACACTGAAACTACAAAAATGAATCTTAGATAATAAATCCATACCGTGTCATATTGCTTTGCCCAGTTTTTGTAAATGTTCTGAACCTCCTCGGTCGAATTTTTAGTATCTGCCACATTCTTTGTGAGATGAAGTGTTCGACCCGATTTAATTTCAGTTGCCATTTTTTCCTAGGATTAAAAAAAGTTAAATGGTCAGTTATTTTTGATAATTTTAACATTATAAATAAATAAAAGCGTAGTTTGATTTATATGAAAATGGACAACAACCAAAGCGATTCTTGATATTTTTTTAAAAGACTGACATAAATGATTAAATAAATGCGTGTAAATTTAAGCGTATTTTCATATTCAAATCTATATGACACGTAAATCATATTAATTCTAATCCATATATACATGTTCTATGGAGTATGATAAGTGTATGAGAGTGTAATGAAATATGTTTTATGTAAGAAATATCGAACCCTCAATCCCCTTTTCTAATTCTTTGAAAAAAAAAGAATTTTTGAAATTAAAGATAAAA
Source organism: Hydroides elegans (assembly GCA_001703475.1). Classification (NCBI taxonomy): domain Eukaryota; kingdom Metazoa; phylum Annelida; class Polychaeta; order Sabellida; family Serpulidae; genus Hydroides; species Hydroides elegans. Next base: position 6,118 of record LQRL01186729.1, read on the forward strand.
TAATTGAAATTTAAAATGAACATTCTAAAAATGATTATGACATCGGAAACAATCATAAGCTAGGATGATTTAAAAGTTTATAACCTTTAAGTGTACTTTCACCTTAAAACCCAGTTGAGCAATTATAAACAGTACTTACATGTGTATGATTGTTTTAACAACCTCAATGTCTATATTTTTTATAAACCTACCTATTGCACAAAATGTCGATCCAAATGTTTGATGAATTTAAAGCTTAATCTTATTGATCCAATTTGAATTTACTTTGCAGTCATTCATTTGAATGCCCTTGTCTCACAAATAAATGCTGATTTTATAAGTTGCATATTGAATAAAAATATATTTGATGAACATCCAAATAAAGGGTACAGCCAATGAACTAAAAGAGTACCGAGTGATTTATTCTTCAAAGTATTTATGCTGCTTGGAAATCTTCCTTGCTTCTATTTTCACAGAAGAGAACAATGGTGAAAATTCATAATCTACTTGATCTAACGAAATCATATCCATGAAATGTTTTTTTTTCGCGATAAAACCTTGCTTGAGCTCATTAGTTTCGAAAAATAGAAATATACTAACTTTTGTGAAATTTCAGACGGTTAATATAAAATATTAAAGAGTTTCGTTCCTTGATGCCAGCAATCTGCTTGCAGCGATTTTCGGGCTTTCCTTGCTAAAAAAAACTATTTTCTTTACTTCAAGGAATAAGGTATCATCACATTTAACTGCAAATAAATTCGTTTTATACCAAAATTATTCATAATATACCAACTTCTAAAATCGTTCGTTGGGCAATGAGATGCTTGGTATATCAAGGTGCACTTTTCCAATGTTTCGTTGTAATATATAAAAAAGTTTATCGGGAAACAACGACATGAATATAAATAGATTGTAGCTTCATATTCAATAATAAAGTTCAATGTCCTAACAAAATGGGAAATTCCGACCATGCGATTACATCTTGCTTTGATAAAATATATTTAGCAGGACAGCGTAGCACTTCATGTAGACTTCTACTGTCATTCGAACAAATTGTTACTCAGTTCAAATGGGAAGGATCGTCCGTTCCGCGCCGTATTACGACGTGACGTCGAAAGGAAAATACGTTCTTATTTAGACCAATATAACATTTTTCCGGGCATTCTTTTATCCCCGGCGTCAACCTTACATCATAAATGTGCTTAATGCGGTAATATCTATAATTTAAAATGAATTAGATTCGTCCTTCATTTCTCTCTTGAGCCATCGGGGCTGATTGTTTAATATGATTCCATTTTATTTATTCTGTTGTTTTGAATTCGGTCAAACATTTTGATTGTAAATATGCAGTTTATAAAAAAGTGACACATATAAAATTGGCATAAAATGATAAACAGATTTAGAAATAAATTCGTAAATAGTTTTCTTTTCATACCAAGTTACACTTTCAGTTTATAATGGTGCGGTCTGGCACTGTTGCTCAAAATGCGAGATTGAAAACAATACATAATGGTGCGGTCTGGCACTGTTGCTCAAAATGTGACATTGAAAACAATATATATATAGCAATAATTACTAAGATTCAACCAAAGTTCTTACTAGTTAATCGCTTGTGAAATTGATTCAACTATATATTTCTCTCAATTCCACAGTCATCGACGAAGTGCCATTATTCAATTTCCTTCTATCTTCTAAAAATCATTGGAAACTTTAGATAGTTAATGTGGAGATTATGAGAAATGACACATATTGAGACGACCTTGAAAGTTCAACCGATTTGTATTATCTATTTGCGAAAGTTGTTTATCAGCTGATGGTATTTGCATAATACTGAATAACAGAATATAGATGACAGCTTTTTGTCACTACTAGTGAATCTTATAAAAAGACGCTTGGTGTTGTTTATCGCATTGTCTAGACGCATCACAATAAAAGGGACTAAGGTTCTAATAATCAGATCTCTTAAACCGATAAACTGAAATATCTATTTTGAGATATTACAAACATTATCAGTTCAAGGTTACTTAACATTGCAGTGAAGAATGCACGCAACGAGGTTGCAGCTTCTTGATCGAGGAGAACGTTATATCAAATCATTGGACTTCTTTTTAATTTAGAGTTGTTTATACATATATCGTAACATTTATTTTAATGCATTTTTACTCGATTTCATGGTTGAATTGCAATTATTGAATTAATCTTAAGATGTGTTGATAAAGAATATTTATGAATGTCACATAGGATCTTTATTTGCTTGCTTAGTCCTTGATGTAAGTCCTTGGAGTGACTGGATCGGTTTATCAAACTAAATAAAAAGGAACTGCATGTCCTTATATTTGATACTAGTCTTTACTGCATAAGATAGTTCGGAGAGAAAAATGCAATTCATGATGGAAAATTTACAGGATCAAAATTAATCATCAAGTGAGATATCGATATTGCTCCTCAATCAATCCAATATTTGATTATTATATATTCATTTTATCTGATTTTATATTTTGCAGCAGAGTTGATTGATGCACATTAATGGATATACCGGCGAGTTACCCTATAGTATATATTGGTTATATATGAATTAATATCAATTTAATCATATTTGTATGAAAATTGATCTATTTAGGATTTTGTCAAGCATGCTTTGTCGCAAAACTTTTTTTATTTATAATGAAAATGCACCACTTGAAGATAATTGATTAAATTTTTTTTGAAAAATATGAGTCTACATAGTTCCATTAATTCGTGTTCGTGTTTGTTTGATATCTTCAAATTGAATTGCGTCGCAAAACGGTATTGAAAGAAGGGTACCTCGCGAGCTGTTCCCCAAAAAAGCTGTTCCCCATCAAATTCCAGCTGGCTTGGAAATTGTCAGGAAATTCATTCAAGCTTGGAGATTTTGAGAGATTTAGGAACACCTTTTTCGATAACTTCCTCATTTTTGTAATAAATATTGAGAAAAATTATGATAAACTGTTATTTACAATATATGATAAGTAATTTAGTTATATTCAACTTTTCATTTTTCGCAGGCGTTCTTTTCCTGTTCCAAGCTGGCTAGAAAAAAGGAACAGCCCAGCTGGCTTGTAATTCATACTTGTAATGTCGTTTTAAGGTGATTCAACAACTTTTTTGAAAAATGTGTCGTGGGGTGCCCTTCTTGAAATTCCTTTCGCGTTTGAAACATCCGTATATTGTTACGATCATCAGTCTTCGTGGCAACTATTTATTTGTTCCACCACATATGAGCTCTTTCACGCATACATTTCATGTTTAATATAAAAATCATAGAATGAGATATAGTTGCAGTAATAATCCTAAAATGCTTTAGGCTACATGATACCGATTCAATTATCAAATTGTTTCCTGTTTTTGTTGCTGTTTCGGTCCTCAGGTTGAAAACATTCGGTAGTGGACAAAAATTGTAACCAAACCCACTAGAATCCAAATCATGATGGTAATGAATGCATTTATATTTCCAGGATATGGAGAGAATGAATTGCATTCCATCTTTTCATGGGTTTGCGTAACAATGTCAGGCAAATAGCCCTGTTACTATTTGAGTATCTACATTGATTCAACAGAAAACATTTTTCTCTGCATTCCATTTTTTAAAGATGTATTTACTCTTCATAGCATCCATAGCGCGACCTACATGATTCTCCACAAAAACCAGGCTGGGACAGGCCTTGAATCTACTGGCAAACACTCATTTCTATATGTGTTATTATATAGTTTGTTAATTTACCTATAATTCAACCTTTGTTAGTCCGCATTTGTTAGACTTGAATTGTTGAGGGAAGTTTCAACAATTATCAGCATTTGCTTTCGCCAAAAAAATCCAATTTTTATCACACTTCTGATTTTACTCCGGTCTGAGACTGAAAACAGGTTTGGTTCTAGACTACTAAAATGTCAAACCACCTAGAATGTAAGTTGTGCAAATAATGTGTTGCTACGTTTTCTTGATAAAATAAGGGCAAGAGATCACCCAAACTGTACACAAAATCCTTTCATAAAATAATAAGTTAGATACTTATGTTTACATTTACATTTAATTCTCAGACCCCAATTCAATTAAGTCATTATATAAAATGAAGAATAAAAAGGATTCGTTAAAATAGATATTTAGTCTCTAATTTCATCTTTTAGGTACTAAATCAGCAATGCACTGCTGGTTACACTTCCAAGTCGATAGTCAATTCCTTTTCCTGTGAATATGTAAATGTCATATCGTCGTGGCACTGTTTGTGTTGTTCTAACCCTTTTGGTGTTCAGTATAAAATGAACTAGCATGGTCTGAAACATTTTTTGTGAATGGTAGGCTGACAAAACAAGCTATAGTTGAGCTAAAATGTTGAACTTAAGCAATTCATATTATGCACTATCAACTATTAATAGAATATTTATATACAATTTAATAAGAGCCTTAACTATCTAAATTGAACTATCAATATAGTTTGAATGTGGATGATAAATTGCATTCATGTACTAATAAAAGCATTAAGAGCGTGCAAGGGGTTGTATTTACAGTGTCCTCTAAAAACATAATGAGGATTTACTGTAGGCACGTCTCCTGCATCACTGGCTTGAATTTGGGTTGGGTAAAGTGCAGATTTTGGTATTAGCGTCGAGAGGGTCCAGAGGCGAATATTGCCGGGGAAGAGCCTTTTTGTGCAGCCCATTGCAGCTGCCATAGTCGACGACGATTTGTTGAGCAGCCAATAGCAAGTGTCACAGTCGACGATCCATTCGTTACATTTCTGAAATTTGGGTTTCGTATCTTAATCATAGTAGTGTTGCCTGTACCTATAATCCAAAGCTCTAACCAACTGAGCTAAAACGGCCGGTCGCTCTATCTGAGCGGTTGGGAGACGCCTAGATGCGACGAACCCGTGACATTATCCCCCTCCCTATAAGGGAAAGATTGCTCCGACAGTCTGAGAGCAACCGGTTGCACGAATCCGTTATGATTTGATCTTATTAAGCCCGGTCGAACCCGTCGAACCTATTGTTCGAAACTATGGGTTGTTTTCCGCGAACATCAATTTGTGTGAAGCCCTATGGCCTACAGAGGGTCAGACACACACCGAGTGAGAGTGCGGCTTTGGTATATGCGGATGAAGACGACGGGTTTTAACTACATCTATTTTTTGGATATATATCTGACTCCCGCAACTACATCTAACACACGGGATACATCTACGATTACCTTTGATTATCATGATTTCTAATTTCGTTCACAAAAGCCTTGTTTATATGTTTATGAACCGCCGGAAGTCTGCCGTTGCTAGGGACGCCATAAAAATATTTTTGTGGAAAAATTGCTAAATTAGTGTATTTCGTCAAATGTATTTATCTATAAATGTGACATATCAAAAGTACAATATCTAATGAATGATAGATGGCTCAAAATCGGAACTTTTAACGTTAGAGGACTGAAAAATAGCAAAGAATTAAAAGACCTAGTAAATGACGTCACCTTGCATGACCTAGACATCTGCTGTATACAGGAAACACGAGAAACACCACATATATGTAAACAAATAAAGAACAACAAAGGAGAAGCATATTTCTACATCAATTTAGAATCATCAAACCATTTTCATGGTATAGGATTTATTATTAAAAAAGGTTTGACTTTTTCATACAAATACATTCACGACCGTTTAGCATGTATCAATATAGAATTGTCAGTAAAAGGAAGAACACGAAAAATAACAATATATAATGCCTACTTTCCGTGGAAAAAAGATCACCCAGACATTGAAATTCTATATAACTTATTAAGCAAAGAACTAGAACACAATAGTATTGATACATTCATATGCGGAGATTTCAATTGTGAGATAAAAGATTGGGATCTAGAAGCACCGGAACACATAGGAACATTTTCGAAAGGGAAAAAGATTTCTGATAGACTTTATTGTTCAAAATAACTTATATGTGACAAATACATTTTTCAAACATAAGCTCGAGCACATTACCACGCATCAATCGAATCTATCCCTGTCACATCGTAAAAACCCTTTCAGGAAACAAATAGATTTCATCATAGCAAATAAAGTATGGAAAAGAAACAACATTGACTCGAGATCATATTCAGGAACTATAGTAGATAGCGACCAAAGCCTCGTGAAAGCCTCATTCGATGTAGATTATAGAAACATATACGACAAAACAGCAAGAAATGAAAATGTTAATGTGAGCCATCTAAAAAACCAAGAAATCGCGGATAAATATAAAGTTTTAGTTGAAAAAAAACTCCAAAGTATTAAAGTACATCAAACCAAAATACATGGAACAAAATATGTGAAGTATGCATAAGTAGCTCAGAAGAACTCAAACCACGCCTTACAAAGAAAGGAAATCCGTATAACGAGCATATTGGTACCCTATCACAGCATCAAAAAGGTCTAGGACTGAAAATAAACAGTGAAAAGGATCCGGAAAAGCGAAACAAGTTGAAGAAGCTAAGAAATAAAACGCTAAAATCAATCAAAACCATCCTACAAAAAGAACAAGAGGACAAACTAACAGACAAAGTCAGTGAAATAAACAACAGTAAAGATGACAGTCGCCGTATGTTTAAAGCAGTGCGTGAAATTAAGCGTTTGAGTGACACTAATATATACGTGCAAGACAAACAAGGAAACAATAGAGGAAACACCGAAAATAAAATCAAAATAATCACAGAACATTTCACATCCGTTTTCAAAAATGAAAATGCGATTCAACTACCAGAATACCAAAAACCGACACTGCAGAACCCATTTACTGTAGAGGAAGTAAAGAAGGCAATAAAATAATTGAAAAACAATAAAAGCGCTGGCTGTGATCTACTAAGAGCAGAACACCTCAAATATGCACCAGAGCTACTGAATAATGTCGTAGAAACTTGAGAATTCACAAAAGAACTGAAGATAGGACTCCTCGTACCACTTCAAAAACCAGGAAAAAAAAGGTCCACCGGATAATCTCAGACCAATGATACTACTATCAACACTCAGAAAGGTACTAGCAATATGTACAATAACGAAAATAAATGCGAAAGTAAGAGAAGATATAATACCAAACACTCAAGCAGCATATAGTGCCGGGAGAAGTACCACTGAACTCGTATTCGCATTTAAACTACTAGCAGAGAAGGCAATTACAAGAAGTTACTATGAACTCGGTATTCTTATGTTGAATATGTCAAAAGCATTCGATACAATACAAAGAGGAACACTGTTTGAAGATCTGAAAGAAATACTAACAATAGAGGATCTAAATCTAATTCATCTCCTACTAAATGATGTACAACTAGCAGTCAAACTAGAAGAAAAAATAGGAAAGCTTTTTGAATCCAGAATAGGAAAAGAAGAAAAAATAGGAAAGCTTTTTGAATCCAGAATAGGATCTCCACAGGGAGATACCGCTAGCGCGTTATTCTTTATAATTAACCTAGCAGTCTCACTGAAATTCGCTGAAAAAAAAAAGACGCAAAAGCACAGAAAACAAGGCCCTCTAAGTCATCTCTGAGCATAACTACGCGAAAACACCATCAAACGATGATTTCTGTTTAGATCAACTATATGCAGATGACATAAGCTGGGGATTCACGGAAGAAAAAGACCTACAACACATAGAAAAAGTAGTGCCAGAAGTTCTCAAAGAAAGAAACCTCCTCGAAAACGAGTCAAAAACAGATAAATACAAAATATTCAGGAATTCAGAACAGGACTGGAAGGAATGTAAACTGGTAGGAAGTAAGCTAGGAACAGAAGAAGACATCAAATACAGAAAAACGCTGGCAAACAAAGCCATCTGTGACCTCAAACCTATCCTTCAAAATCAGAAAACATCAAAATAGTGTAAAATACAAGTCTTCAGAGCACTCGTTAAAAGCATTTTTCCTGTACAACACGGAGATCTGGTGTCTTAGGCAAAAACAAGAAAACGACATAGACGTCTTCCCAAGACAGCTACTACGAAGAATCTTCGGTTTTAGATACACTGAAGTCAAGAAAAACTGGCCATCAAATCAGAAACTGTATGAAATAACAGGGACCAAACCCTGGTCAACCACAATCGCTAAACGCAGGTTATCATTTTTTGGACATGTATGTAGATTGCCTGAAGATTCAC
>LQRL01186729.1:36160-58503 GCA_001703475.1 Hydroides elegans
CTAACATTTACAGTGTATTCCACTTGTTTGTATTATATTGTGATGATTCGAATGTTTGTAAGTAGACTCCTACATATACCGAGATACTTTAACACCTTGCAATAGATTTGAAAAGTAGACTACCGACCCTCTACAGAGAAAATGACTGGCATATTGATATGTGTGATCAAACACAGAGAAAAAGGCCAAACACGACGTACGGATGCATAGATATATACTAATGAATATATGCTTCAGAATAGATCCCGGGATAGACGTTTATCAACATAATGCTCATGTTATCATGAGACATGAGAATTAATCTTAGATTATTCCTAGAATCATTTATCCAAGGTTGGTCAAAAGGTCTGAAAATGAAAAATAATCGAGAATTAATCTTAGATTATTGAAGCAGTCTTAGATTAGTCTTGGATATTTCAGTCTCGGATTAGCCCAATAATACCCGATTTAATCGAAGATTGATCTCGTGAGCTTTGAAACTGGGCATTAGACTAAAAGAAATAGTTAATATATCATTTTGATACAGAAATGAAAGTCCAATGTGTTTGTTTGCAAAGCTTCCAATCATCAATGACAATAAATTTTGGTGTTGTGTTAGGCTGACGAGTTAGTAATTATATTGCTATTTCCACTAACAGAAGCACGCGGGTCAAGAAAAGGTAGATGGGATGATCAAGTCGCTGGTCTGAAAGGAGAACCAGGTAAGCGTGCTATACAAAAAAGGTTATTTTAAGTATTAAGTGGCTGGTCCCATTTAAGGCGTTGTCAAGCTCACTTTTTCTACTACTTCTGTCTATCCAAAGGATTTCTTGTGGAAAATAAAAAAAATATCTACAGAAACGCTTCCTTTTTCTAAACGAGGGCACTCAACGATTTATTTTTTCTTATATTCATCAAATGTTTATTCTTAAGTTCTAAGCAAGGAACGCAGAAAAGCTATTGCAAGGAAATTTACAATCTCCTACCAGAATAAAGATTTCAATAAATCAGATGTGTATGAGGTTATTCGTTCACAGATTTATTAACAGAGACTAGATTTAGATACAGCTGCATCGGTTGATATATTTACAAACATAATCCTAGGGTAAAATTATCGTTTCGAAAAAAAAACTTTGTTCTGTTCTGAAAAAGTTGCAAGCAAGGAAGAACTGCTACAAGGATAAACATTCACCCGAATTAATCGTTGAGTGCCCCTCTTTAAAGGCAAGTCATTTTTTGTTTCACAATAAGAACTATATTGAAATATATGGTCTGCCAGCGGTTAAGTATTTATTTCCAGTCAGAGTGAGTTCATTTTTATATTAATTCATAATGATAGCTGAAGGTATATATTATTGTCAATTTTATATCTCAATGACATTTTGTTTATTTTAGATATGATAGCATTATATTATATTATAAATATTTTAATTCATTTCAAAAACTGAATGCTTAGATATTGAGAAATGCATCGCTGCAAGTACTTAGACATTTTTATATCCCATTTCATTGATACATCAAATATGCAACCGTTTTGTCACTCCCTATCTGAATATCAAAAATCAACTAATACAATTCAGTAAACATGTACTTCGAAGCTTCGAGGCTATGTTATAACTGCGATAAATTTTCATGATTGTTTTTATTAGATTTAAAGCAATACAAAAAGGATAAATTACAAATTATACTCCATGGTTGTCAGCTTCTTATTTTCTCTTCTTTCAGTTTCAAATAAATATAGATCGCAACCTTGTTTAATCCCAAATAAAACACGACCGTGCAATACCAAGGAAGGATACATAAACTGTTTATATATGTACCTAGGTAACCCTGGGATGAAAGGAGAAAAGGGAGATCTTGGAATACAGGGATGGCCGGGCAGGGACGGAATGGACGGAGAACCCGGGCCAAAAGGAATTGATGGATACATAGGTATGATAATGAGAAAGATCGAAGGGTAACGTGCAACATTGTGCTAAGTCTCAAATTGGTGTTTCACGAAAATTCGAGCTAAAATATTTAGATAGCACTGAATCTAGCATAGTCTCTTATTGGCCGATTTTGCGGCAAAATGTATGTGATGAATAGATTAACTCATGCACCTTGCATTGTGAAAAGAAAATATAAGAAAACACATTAAAAACTGTATCAGGTGAAGAGAATGTGAAAACAAAAAGAACTTTTTAGGTGCAATTAAATGTTCTATTCAATTTTAGTGGTCATGTGTAGTAAAATAGTATTCAAAACAATATTGCACGCAAAGATTAATGGTTTAACCTCAATTATGATGGGCATATAACAGTTTGATACACGCTAACCTTCGCAAATAAACTATAGAATATATGTCGTAAGTCAATAAAACACAATGTTGCACGTCTTTCAACTGTAGATTCATATATAATTTCATGTTAAGAAAAATATGTATTATGATAGAATTCTAATATTAAATTTATATTGAATATCTCAATAGTTTGATATTTATTTTTGATAAGAAATACTAGAAGTAACACCAAAACCCAAAATGGCGAATCAAAATGTGACATTACCCAGTTTTATCCTTCAGATATAAACCCAAATAAATACTTTCCAACATCTGCATTTTGTATACTCTTGCCAAGTAGACCAGGGGCACCCGGCCGCGACGGGTTTCCAGGATACAAAGGTCGAAAAGGCGATTCGGGAATACCTGGACGCGGTGGTCCACCTGGTTACCGAGGAGAGAAAGGGGAACCGGGCGAACTGGTTTTATTTTATTTTATTTATATGACATTTATATAGCGCTATTACAGTATGAATTGATCATAGCGCTTTACAATACTGAATTTAATATAGACGGAACATACACAATATAAACTATAACTGACTTAAACTAAAACATTACTTGAATTAAAAGATAATATTAAAATATGATTAACCATTATAATACTGAGTGAATAAGTGCGTTTTGAGCTTTTTGCGAAACTGACATAGATTTACACTTTGTTTGATATCACAGGGTAATTTATTCCAAAGCTGTTCTAGGAATCTTTAAATCATGTTGTTGATATTTCGCCGCGAGCGGTTTTGATCGAGTGGGGAGAGAAGATCGACTAGATACATCGTTGCATTATTGTTCAAACATTTATAAACCCAAATGACTATTTTGAATTCGATTCTCTCTCACAAACTGGCAGCCAATGCAATTCTCTCAATGCATCTGATATGTTGTCGTATTTTCTGTGTTTTGTCACAAACCGGGCACATGCGCTCTGAAGTTTCTGAAGTTTGTTTAAGAGTGCATCTGGGATACCGAAGAGTAGGGCATTACAGTAATCCAATTTGGAGAAAATGAGGGATACTACGAGAGTAGCTGCGGTTTTTGGCATCAGACACCCTCTTAAGATGTATAGTTGACCGAGTTGGTAGTATCCGCACTTGAGAATGTAATGCACGTGAATGTGCATTTTCATTACATTGTCAAAGAAACATCCGAGGTTGCGAACGTTGCTTCTGCCCTCAATTACGTTGCCGGCTACTGTAATACTAGAATATTGCATTTTGCGCAGCTGTTGCGCAGACCCAATCATAATAAATTCGGTCTTTTCTTTATTCAGTTTCAGTTTATTGCGGTTCATCCATTTCCCTATTTCAACTATGCCGTTCTCGATTTGCTCTCGGCATGAATCTGACTTGAAATAGAGCAGGGGTCAAGCGAGCGATATAGCTGCGAATCGTCAACAAAGAGGTGGAAAAGTAGCATGAGATCTCGTAAGAGCGCACCGAGGCTTCCGGTGTATCTCGTATAGTCCCCCGAGCCACCGCCGACCCCTTGGGGACGCGCGTTTCTAGGGCAACGGGACCGGAAAACACATCGCTTATCATGACCCTTTGATCTCGATCGCGGGGGTATGAATTGAACCACTTGACCGCCGCATCCGATAAACCGTAATCGCTTTGAAGTCGCTCGATAAGAATATCATGATTTACAGTATCAAAAGCGGCGGATAAATGGAGTAGAGTTAACAAGATCACCCGACCGCTATCCTTGACCATCATGATATCATTGTGCACTTTTAAGAGGGCTGATTCCGTAGAATGCAGTTTTCGGTACGCACTTTGTAGCGGTTCGTCGAGTCCGTGCTTTTCACAGTGTTGATTGATCTGTTTCGTCACCACCTTTTCAATGAGTTTCGAAACATAAGCCGAACCGGACGGTACTTTTTCAGTTCACGATCTAATCCCTGTTTTTTCAGAAGTGGAGTAACAATAGCAGAATTATATATCCTCGGCATGACTCCCTTGCTAAGAGAGCTATTGACTATATTCATAATAACCGGTGCTAGTTGATCCACACATGATTTCACCAAAAAGATAGGCAGGGGGTCGAGAATGCATGATTTTGACGGAGATCACGTATAAGCATGATTCTCGTATAAGCGCTTTGGTATTTTCAAGACAAAGATGTGTGAAAGTACTGAAATTAGGGACCTCAGAAACGTTTGCATTGTTTGTGGTAGCGTCCGGTGTGAACGAGCCAACGATGTTATCAATCTTAGTTTTAAAATAAGAAGCAAAATCGTTTGCCAACGTTTCCTTTGATGCATGATCTGGTAGGAGGGTGCAGATCTTCTTGTTTTGCAATTTACCCACGATTCGAAACAGTTGTTTTTGATCGGACTCATTTTTACATATTTCTGTATTGTAGAATTCTGTTTTTTCCTAGATAACATGCTATTGTATTTGGCTTTGAGAGAATTGTATCCATCACGATATTTTGAATCGGGGCCACACAGTTTACTTTTCAAGCGCTCTAGCTTTCTCACCTCTTGTTTGAGCGATTTCAGTTCCTGGTCATACTAAACATGCATTTAGCGATTCCGGACCGTTTTTGTAACGAGTGGAGCGTGTTTGTCCAGGAAACCTGCAAGATGTTGGTTGTATTCATTTACTAGAATATCCAGGTCTTCCGGTCTTCAGGTCTGTATCACATCAAGCTCAGATATATCCGTTTTGAAATGGTCCAGGTTAATATCCTTGTATTTCCTATACGATATGGTTTTGGTTGTATCAGGTGGTATGGGCAGGGCGAGTTCACACGAGACAGCGAAATGGTCGGAAACCAGCGAATAAGCGATTGGAGCATTTTTGATAACAATATCATCCTTTCTGGAAATTATCCAATCAATCGACGTGCCAGACTAGGGTGTTGCGATCGACACGTTTTGCACTAGATCGAACATATCCAATAAATCACTGCATTTGTTATTGTAACAATCATTTTTGTCCAAGAAATTCACATTAAAATCCCCACATATTATAAGGCTTTTTTTGGTGCAGGAAAAGCTTCGATAGAAAGTGCTCGAATTCTTCGAGAAACAATGACTTCGATATATTTGGGGGTCTGTAAATGACTGCTAAACCAATGTATTTTTCGGCAATTTTCATTGAGATAATCATGTGTACAAAAGATTCATACTCTATTTTTGACTCGATGACTTTCGCTTTGAATGAATCTCTTAGAATAATCGCGACCTCTCCCCCTCTCCTTTTGGAAGACGAGTTTTCAGAGTTTCGAGATATTTGGAAAATTTCATATCCATCAGGACACAAGCTATTGCAAATTTGAGCATCGTTTTCCGAAAGCCAAGTTTCTGTTACAGCACTAATATCTGTCTTTTCGCTAAAATCATAGCCATTTATTGATTCGAATTTGTTCTTTACTGTTCGTGCATTTAAGGGACAAAATTTGAGGGAGGTGCCTGCACTTTTTCTAATTTTAACGGGTATCAGGTTTTTACTGGTGTACCTGGATACGGAGGAGAGAGAGGTTACCCTGGAGAGAAGGGGGAACCAGGATTCTGGGTGCACCTGGATTCAATGGGCTTCAAGGACAGAAAGGCGAACCTGGGGAGTGTACAGTGGGTAAATACGTGTTTTTTTATTAATTGTAGTAATATTTCGACACACATTCAAGTATTTTTCCTATTTATTTTTAAACATTGTACTTTAATAAATGCATGTATGATAGCATGTACATGTGAAATACTTTGCAAAGAAAACACATACGCTACGAAAAACATTATACTCTGTATATGATCCATAGATGGAATAAACATATGGATAAGAACAGCATTATACTTATAATAAGATATTTACCTTGTGTACGTGGATTCTGCAGCTCCTGATGAGCTGAGAGCAAGGCGAAAAGCTGGTGGCATAACAGGGACCGATGATGATGATTCAGTAGATGATCTTGTAGAAATTATCAATGCAGTAAAACGACAGAAAAATTGTTCTTTGCGATTTCCCAGATAAAGAGAAACAGTGAAAATCGCCATCTCCAAAATATCTGCTTATGATTTATGTAACAACAGCCTGAGGCTAATATTAAGTTATTTTACCTTTTTTATTTTACCTGTTGTAGCTCATGGAGATTCTAAAAATAGAGGAGGACCAAATGCTGGTTCCGCGCCAGGGTTTGGCGATGGAAGTGATTCCAGTATTGAAGGAATGATCGAACCAGAAACAACAGGCGGACTTCAGGAGAAACTCGGCGCACTAACTAACCGTATGGTTAAAAGGTTCTATCTATCTCTATTGGCATGATTATGTTAACCAAATCAAACTACACCCTAAATCAAGTCATTGATCACTACGATGCAATATCTAATTGTAACACCAATTTACAATTTATCTATTATAGCATTTCTCATGCATCGACCTTTTATATTTTATTCTTTTTAACAGATGCACCCACAAACAGCATTATCTTTCAAGGTACGGCCTTCAATGTGACACAATCAACCGAGCCGATTCAACAACCGATCATGTTCAACGAAGTATTCGTCAACCTTGGCGGCGATGCCAACACAACTTTTGCCTCCAACGAAAGCTGCATTTTGGAGATACCCAAGACCGGATACTACCATTTCCAAGTGACCTCAGTCTCATACGACTATGTGGCAACGCCAATAATGCTGCTACACAACACTGAAACGGTTGTCATGGAAATAAGGCCTCGTTCTGGCAAAAGTAAATTACTTCCGGTGAATACTAACCATGTGGTAATTCACATGACTTATGGTGATAAATTGCAGTTGATGGTGCCGGCTCGGGTGTTGAGTGGTAATGAGAACGCGGAGGGCAGTGATACGTCTCCATCCGATGTCACGTTCACCGCTTTCTTTGTTGCTTAGCAACCACAACTATATAAACATATTTGATACGTGGCAACCGCATTTGGATTAATATACAAACCACAAAACGGTTATCATGGCTTATATAGCAGCTTAAAATAAATAGTTATTGATAATATCGTGATTGAAAATAATAAAAACCCATATCATTATGAAAGAATTTGCCTAGTTTATCATAATGCTATAAGTTTAGCATACAATTGCTCGATTTGAATAGATTCGGTATTTGGAGATAATAGATAACAGCAACGTGACTGTCACGTCTCCATCCGATGTCACTTTGACCATTTTCTATGTTGCTTAGGAACAACAACTACAAGTACACAAATGATGCGTAGAAACCGCACGTCAAATAATACACAAACCACAATAACGGTCATAATGGCTCATTTAGCCGTTAAAAATCAATAGTTATCACTAATATCGTGCTTTTTATAACGCTGTTTAAAAGCCTGTATTATTATAAAAGTAATGACATGATTTTCCATGTTTAATGTACACACACTTCAGCATAGAATAGTTCGTTATAGATAGATTCTGTATTTGAAGATGATAGATTATTTCATAAAAACATCATATAAGATGCTATATTTTCTTGTCCACTTCCAAACCAGCATATGCTTGATACAATTATACATAACACATCATATAAATAAAACATCACATAAATAACAGTAATAAAATAACAGTCCCGTCATTTATTATCTGATTAAAGTGTAAGATGAGAATATAACATGCGGCGTATGGCCATTATATTAGAATAAAATCTTATTTCATGGAATATAACTATTAAAAATTTGGGCTTTGTCAGAAAATATAAATGAATTACTTAGTTGTCAGAAAAGATAAAGAAATTATTAAGTTTATGAGAAATGAGTTCTTAAACGTGAGATTAAAAGAAATCTATACAGCATTCCACATACCCATATTTCTCCAATGCATTTATTTAATGATAATGTTCCGTAATATCAAAGGAGCATTGAACACATGATTAAAAAACATAATATCAAATCAATTCAAATACAAACCAAGCTTATTACTTGATAGGTATTATTTGGAGCACCTATCAAATATACGAAATGCTCAACGCAAGGTAAATGCAGATTCTGAATGGTGTATTATTGAATTTGATTATTAAAAATCTTTATCAAATATTCACACCAGTCAGCTAACAAATTAACCAAAAACGCCCTAAGTAAATCCTTTGATACACATTACGACCCTGACGACTCTTATGTCAAAATTATTTGTCACCCTTCATGAAACAACGTTATATTTTGACGTAAGTGAATTGGTACATGTCAAGATGATTTATGATTCTTAATGGATAATGATTACTTATGTGCGATAATTGTGATTATGTGAAAATATAATTTCAAAAAGTCTACACATTAAAAAGTTATAAACCCAAACACCCAGATATACCAGTTACCATATTACTCTTATGTTTTAAATTACGGTTATTTGAATATTCTGCATTTATTTAGGTCCAAACACATAAACATCTTTTATAAACACCAACACGAGACCATGCATATTACCAATGCAATGCATTGGTTCAACTAACTGCCTTCTTGCATAGAAACCCAATACAAATCGTCCATCGGTAGCTATTTTGCAGCGCTTTGTGGTTTTTGCACACTGTGATATATTTGCCCTAAAAATCTTTTTCAAATTTCGTTTTTAGTTCCTTGTCTGTATATGATAAAAAGTATCCAGTAATTTTCTTTCTCATAAGGCAATACAATGCTATGTTAAACTATCAAAACCATTGGACAAAATACGGTAAAACAAAACTTTTTTTATATTAGATCCAATTGTTATCATATAAACAAACGTATTTTAATGTTGCTTAAAATATCTTTAAGAACTGTTTTAAACAATGTGGTTTCAACATATCAGAATAGCTATTTCGCAGTTGTTTTTCTACAGAAAATCAATTATACATGGTACATGGTATTTGTTGAGATTCAGTAGATTTTGTTCAATGTTATCATTTAGGAATTCATTGATAATCTACGTCTTGTATGTTGCAATATCAAGTGCCGTTTTACGTCGAATGCTGTCGGTTTTATACCGCTTGTAATAGCTTTCGACACCTAACCCCATTAGATTCAATGTATCAAGTCGATGCACAAAACGCAGTCAATAGTTTTTTATGTGAACGATGCATCAACAGTCATTTTGGGCCAACAAGGTTTTATTTCAAATTTGCATGTTTCTGAATGCAATATTTTTGTTCATAGTGTTTAGTGAGTTAATTGGGTTTGATGGTTATTAAACAATGGTGGTTGCCAGCGTACCATTTCCAAAACTGCTCTTTTCTGCCTTCGCTGTTCCGTCAGCCTTATAGAGAGTGAGAGAGAAGGAATCACCGAAAAAAGAGAGTGCCAGAAACAGAATGGGAAGATAGATAGATGGAGAGAGAGTGAGAGAGAGAGGGTGGATTCGGGATACTTTGATGACATATTTCGATACGATACTGTCATTAAATCTTTATTAAATTTAGATGATGGTTAGATATTATGTATTTTCCAAAAATAAGTAAACTGCAAGGTACATTGATACTGGCTACCTACTTTGCGTTTAGATTTATTTTATTTATAAAACTTGTGTCTTATTCGCCATTTGATATATTCAAATTAATTTCTTAATATATATTACTAAACAATTGAAAGTGTTTAAAATTTGAATGGCATATATAAACAGAATGGTAACGTTCACATCACTATATGTTATCTATTATATTTCAAAATATCCCACTTAAATATACGAGTGTATTTATGAGTAGCAATGTGTGTAAGTATAACATTTCAAATACCAAAACACATATACGATTGCATATTTTATATATAGATAAGACCGAATGTCTCTGACATTTAACAAAATGTGTTTCTTCATTTTTATATTTATTGATTTGGGTTATCATGCATTAAATACAAGAAAGGGTTCTGATATTAAAGACCGAGCTCAGGTATAAAAGGGGTGAATCCAGACCAATGACGGCATTCATCTGCTAATTAGTTTCAGTTAAACATTTAAAAATGGAGAAGCGTTTTTGTATTTTTTATTCATATTCTAGGTTCATTTCATAAATGATTTTTGTCCATTTAAAGAATACCTTACCCTGCAAACTATTATTCCATTTTTAATGTCCAAAGATTCACAACTACTTTCAAAAAATCATTTTTAATAAAATCAATTTAGAAAAAAATTAAATAATCACGTGATATACAAATACTTTGAACGAATCAAATGTAAGGGCAAGGGAATGACTGACAACTTGTCAAGGGTAAACGCTGAACTCTGGAACGTAGTTTGATTGCCAATTTTAATAAAAACTCGCGCTTTGATGGATGTACAGAAACCGCAGTGCTATTGAACCTTATTGTAGCGAAAACGAGGCATCATGCAGTAAAGAGTGGTGAAAGCCAATCACTGTATCGTTAGAAATTAGCTTTATGTTTGCTATATACATAGTCAGGTTTGTTAGACCACAATTTCATAGCAAGGCAGTGATTTAAATGATTGATGATTTGGACGGGACACTTAAATCCAGAAGTTTACAGCTCATCTTGTCAGCCTAGATTGAGACGACCGTCTTCAACTCGGCCTTTAAGCATAATACATTTATGATACATATTGATTATGCTGTGAATATGTTATAATATTTGTGAACCGACAAAAAATAGTTCTAGTCGAATGACAATGTCAAAAATAAGCAAGAACAAGTCCTAGAATTCATGTTCAAAAAATCAAACCATTTAAAAACATTCATTTATACCTATGATTTGCATCTGGATTGCATCCTGATTTATATCTTGAATTAATAATGTGTTCTGTGTAATAACCAAGTTAATGTGCTTTTGAATAATGGAAACATATTCTAGTTATATCATTGGTATCTTAAATGAATTAACCTTAACGGGCAGATGATTTTACAAATATACACAGACATGTTCAACCTACCGCAGTTCGATTCGTCTAGACAAACCAGTCAATCATGCATACAGACATCTTGTTGTCGGTGTTTTTATCGTCTGTATCGAGACACTTGCTGAAATCATTTCAGATGCCAAGCTCAATAGGGTACTTTTTAGCAATTTAAAAAATACTATGTCTTAACACAAATATTATCTTAATAAACAAGATGTGTTTTGATTGCAAATTTACAGATATAAACAGATCACTCTCATGAAACTGCATTCTGGGGGGCCTTTTATCACATATAAACATCAAGCGCACTTACGAAAAAAACATACAACTAAAAGGTATCGTACATGAATGCATTTAAGTAGACTTAATTGTATATTTTTCTACCAATATATTTATATAAATATATATATTGCTAATGTTTATAACTTACATATCATATATGAAACATGTTTCAAACGGTATAAATTCACCTTAAATCAATATTACAAAATATCTTTTGCGACAATTGAAATCTTGAATATACCCAAATGAACCAACCAAATTACCTAGCATATCTTGGAAAATGCAGAATGTTATACAAATGCAAACACGTATCATCAATTTCAAAATGATTATCTCTCCATACATGTTGCAAACATCAGGGAATTATAAAAAAGGTGTTCCTCAAACTGCTAGAATCTGCTGTTGGAATCCCCGACAAGTAGTTTCCAAGCATTTCCAAGCCAGCTGGAATTCGATGGGAATATATCTAAAATGAAGATTATCAAGAAGCAATCCTATCTATATATTTCTGAATCAGATTCAAACATGAGATTGGTAAAGTATATTGGTGCTGCCAGTGCCTCTTTGCGTTTGCGTCTGTATGATTTTATTGACGTTAACTAAATTTATCCCGGCAGTATTAAGTCTGTTGAGAGCCGCTGACAGTTTTAATTATGTACCTAATCAGTCACATTATTCGGCATGGGTTATTTTATATCATTCCTATCGCTCAGAGGTAGATGCATAGGTTTACTGACAGCACCGAAATGGGATAAAAATATTGATAAAATTTCGGTTAAAACCATATCCAAAACATAGGAATATCAACTTCATTCCTGTTTTGTACAAAAACATGTCATCTTGATAAGTTTTAAACATATGTACTCTAACGTGTGTCTATTAACAAGAACCATTGTTCTTATGCATATACGTGCTTACGCAGTGCTTACGTCACATAATTTCTACGCAAACCATTGCATCAACATTGGTTTCGTATTCATGACGCTTACGTAAAGCAGATCCAAAAAATCAAGTGTCCGTAGGTTTTTTCAGTATTACAAAGTCAACTTTTGAACAATGCAAAGTGTAACGATAAAATGTCAATTGTTGATGAAACCCTTACATAAATTAAGTGATTTAGATAAATTGAAGACGTTGGATCATGTGTATTTGGATAGGTCCTACCCTACTTTTCCAAAATGTGACTATCTTCTCAAACGTTCAAGCATACAGCAGGAATTCTCTAATTTAAAAGACGAAAACGCTTGTTAAGCTTGTTAAGGCTAAGCCACATATAGGGAAAATTGATTTGTTTGCCTTTTGAATCCTTAACAGTCTACCATGAATTTCTACAAATATAATACAGGTGTGTCATATTAATCACCTTGATACACACCTAGCCTTCTTTTTGTTTCTTGATTCATCTACCAATGTTAATAGTGTCTGATAGATGTTAATTTAGACGTTTGCATCAAATATTCGAACACATTCGAGTCTCATTTAATCTGGGTCATGTGTGTATGTTTTATGGTAAGGTTTATTTACACGACATCCTCATCCATTCTGGTTTATAACATATAAATTAAACACCAAGGTTAAGCACCAAGGACGAAGTGTGTTTACGGATCAGTATTTTTATGTTGCAGCTGGTCCAAAAAGGCGTAAGCTATTTCAGAATTTGTAATATTCTGTCTGAATATTTATAAAAGAAGAGTATATATACCGGCGCACCAAGGGTGAAGGGGTGTTCACGGGAAGGAGTGCTCCAACAAACAATTCCAACACGAAGGTCAACCCATGACATTTTTTTTCAAAAAGTGGTAAAACAACAGTTAAACAACATGGCAATGCCGAACAACAAGAAAATAATGGGGTTTGAAAGTTTAAATTGTGCAAAAAGGTGTTCACTTTTTTTCCAAGCCAGCTGGGCTGTTTCACATTTTCTAGCCAGTTTGGAACAATTTGGACACCTTTTGTGACACTTCGAATATTGAATATCTTTAGAATATCTTTTGTATAATGCAAAGAGTACTTTATTAGACAAATACAAGCAAGTTTGGTCAACATCAATAATTATTCAGGCGATACATTACAGAAATTTCAAAAAAGATGTTCCTCAAACGTCTCAAATCTCCAACATAGAAAGGTTTTCTCAAAATGTCCATGCCAGCTGGAATTCGGTGAGGGACACCTTTTTAGGGAACAGCCCCTGAGGTGCTCTTCCAACACCCTTCGTCTTTGGTGAGTAAATGATAGATAACCGGATTATACACTTAACTGATTTATTAGTTGAATTGTAAATTAATGAAGGTGTCCTGTCAATAAACCAAGCCAATTTACGTACAAACATGGTCGAAATGAGAAGTGACCTCATATTGTCCAACATTTGATTCTTAAGTCCAGTTCATTGAAACAAAGAACTTTAACTATCAAGATACTAAAATCTTAG
This sequence comes from Hydroides elegans, assembly GCA_001703475.1. NCBI lineage: Eukaryota > Metazoa > Annelida > Polychaeta > Sabellida > Serpulidae > Hydroides > Hydroides elegans. Next base: position 49,961 of record LQRL01186729.1, read on the forward strand.
AGTATCTATCTGATCAAGGCGTGATCATGTCATTTGAATCTACAACCTAATTCTAGTACCTTTAATTTTTATTTATGCTATTGAATGAGTCGATGTGTGATCTGTTATACGATGGACGAACACGTGTTTATAACTAATGGAGTTGTGCAAAAACCTTGTTGAGGAACGCCCGGGCACCTTGGAAATTAAAAAAAATTGATGAGGTTTGGTAGTTTCGGTACAGCTACAACTTCGCAATATGGATTAATATAAAATATAAGAATATTCTCGATAAAGGAAAATACAGTTTTGATACCTTCTTTATATAATAGGGTTACCTATTGTAGAAATGCTGTAAAAGAAATATCAACTTTGAAAGTTAATTGCGAATAACCTAGGGACACATAATTTTGTAGATCGGCTTTATTTAATCAATCGATTTTTAAAATATGTGCGACAGTTATGTTTATATGAATTATATGAACATATTTTAATGTTTTGCATTTTTCAGAGATTTCATTTTAATTTCTTATTTTAATAAATTTGACATTAATGTGCAATAATCTAGGAATAAAAACAGTACTGAAATTTGCTCTCGTGAAACCCTTTTGTTTGCTCTCCCTCAGAGAATTGACATATTTCACTCGCCACTCATGAGATATTGTTATTGTATTGTATGTGGAATCAAAATTGACGTTCAAATGCAAATGAATAATATCATATATTGTTTGTTGAGTCAAATACGTTTTTTGACATTTGTGCTGTGATTCGCAACATATTTCATTGATTCTTGAATATATATATATATTGGATAAGGCATAATGGTTATAAATGGCAGCATGGTTTTCATTTCATACTCCTATTGCAGTATTGCTTTTTGTTAAGTCTTTATGCGTTTATGTGTTTTGGTGTTTGAGCATTTAGGCGTAAACCGTTTAGGCGTTTAATCGTTTTAAACGGTTCATTTAACCGTTTTGGCTGTATCGTTTGAGTTGTCAGACCAAAAATGGTTTCAACTGTATCTAAAAATGGAAATAGTATAATATATCAAAGATAAATGGAGCATTCATTATTCACATCCTTAGGGCAACAGCCCTGCAAACTTAGTTTCTAGGGAAGGGCTTCGAATAAGAATATGTAGTTTAAAAAAAACTAAATAAACTGTTTTGTATTTGTATGAATGCAATCATTTGTTTGACAGTGCAAGAGAACTATCTTTATTAGATAAAAGCACTATAAACGTTTGGAATTCCAATCACTGATTGCAATTGTAGAGTCTATTTTGCAAATAAATGCCAAACCGCTTCATACACATACACAACTGGCTAACTCAATATTTTGTTCAGTTATATTATAAGTTTATCGACGGTTTGATAAGAGACGTGTTTGTGTCGCAATAAATTGCTAATTAAATTTTGACATGCTTAAATTAATTTATACATTGATACATAACAAATTATGAAAATATGTGATTTGAAGTATCATGGGGCTTTTGTCTTCACTGCAAATATTGTGGTGCTTTTATCCATAGGGGCTTTTGTCCTACCACCGTTGTTCATTAAACGGTTAGTTTTCATTACATTGAATGTATTAAAGCGATGTGAACTTTTGCAATAACCTGTTGAAATAATTGATCTTGAAAGATTGTGTCAGTCCTAATTAACACTAAAGCACTTGAAATCTAATAACAAACTAAAAAACAAATATTTGGTATCAATCAAAGAGTAAGCGAACGAATCAACAACTAGTTTTGATTATGCTAACATTTGTTAAACTTTATTTTCATTTGCTTAAAAACATTCATCATAGATCTGCCTAAATTGGCGCCACCATGTCCAATATATAATTATTCGAAGATAAACGATTTGTACAATTTTGTGCGAGGGTTCTATGGAAACATTATTTTACCCTGATCAATCATTGATCAATGTAAACAAATATACAGTTTTAAATTGGTTGAGGTCGTGAAGTTTCACATTTACATCTAATTCAATGCACTCTTTCCATGGTATATTTTAAGGTAAAGCGTGACTCTGGATACGATATCACATTTTATTCGAATGGATTGGGCCGTGATCATGTTGGATTATAATTGCTTGGTTCTTGTTTGTGCAGTGTTATTTGTCTTTGCAGGTGAATTTTATTAGAATCATTTTAGCTTATTCATAGCAAACTGTGATTATCATTTTTGTTGTTAAAATAGATTAGCTGAATTATTTTGTTATGAATCAAGCAGTTTATAAAATGTAACAAATATATGCATTTTATAATATCTCAATGTATTTAAATTAATCCCGCATTAGGCGAGCGACCTTATTTCATTTATCCTGATAATAAAGATATATATCTAATATGTCTGTTTGTGTAACCTCGGATATTAAATGATCTATTTATCTCTGATTTGTGATCTGTTGATGTTAGGAACAGTTTCCACCATGTCTAAGCTGACAACTCAAACTACCAAACAATACAGTCCAAACGCATATCTTTTTAAATAGCTAAATGAAACATTCAAAACGGCTAAAGTGCGGCCAAATTAATTGGACCCTTTTGGTTTTTGTCCCATATTTCATTCCTATTCATCACAGAACTGTGATTTTATTACATTATCTAAATGAAAAAAATTCACATTCACCCTCTCAATTTATTTGAGATGACTCTTGTGTAAAGGCAAGTGGCTGCCAGGAAAGGCCGGTCAGACAGCTTAGAACAACAAGCAAAGCCGCTGGGATCTGAATAACCAGGCACGTAAGGCACATGTGCAGTATAATCGAAATTTATTAGGAGCCTCTATAGATCAGTGGTAGAGCACTAGGACATGTAATCTTGGTGTCGCGGGTTCGATCCCCGTTAGAGTATCTAAATATTTTTCGATTTTCCCTCCGCGAGCCTTGTGTTCGTATGATGAAACATTCACCCCCTCTGGTAACCAGGCCCGTAAGGCACATGTGCAGTATACTCGAAATTTATTAGGAGCCTCTAAAGCTCAGTGGTAGAGCACTAGGACATGTAATCTTTATGTTGCGGGTTCGATGAAGGTGCTATTTTCTTATATATTTATCATGTAAATAGAATGAAAAATAAAGGAGAAATCGTTTAATGAATAAATAATTTTAAAATAAATTGAATTTTTGCGTGACGATCATTTGGTGTCGTAGTAATCATATGCTAACACGCTGCCCAAGTCTATGTAGCTTGACAAGTATTCGGAATTCTATGCAGTTATAATGTAATAGACTTCCAGTAAAGTAAACCATTCAAGTGACTCTTGTGTGCATGATTTGTGCATGTTCATAAACAATCTAGCTCTCGCATTTAAGTCTTTCACTGTAGATTCTGTGTAGACTTGCGTTTAGCTGTTTATAAATATAATCTAAGATTTAAATTACATCAAGTTAAAACATTTTGTATCATGGTTTTGGCATATCACCAGTGAACAATGGAGTAAATGTGTCCGTCATGCCATCGACGTCGAGGAACATAAATACTGGATATATGGCTGATTTACACCAATCGCTCAATTGATCATTAATTTACTGTCCGATGATTAGATCGACGACTGATAAGTCTAAAAGCTATGCGTATATATTTGTTTTGGGGTTCAAACGAGGTCTAGTTTTTTTCAAGTTCCAAATATACCATTTGAAAATGCGAGCCCAACGCACAACAGACATTAAATTTCATGGAGGGCCAACATAATTTGTTTAACGTCTAAACGATTAGCAATTCTGCTATGAGATTATAAAAAGAAAAGCATGCTGCCATTTATCCATACTTCAATATGCTTCGAGATGTATGATATTATTTATTTGCTTTTAAAGCGGCGAAAAAAATGAGTCCACAATATTTATTATTTATTTCATCATTATATTTTGGCCCGAGATCTAATTCCATATATCAAATGAGAAGTGAAATAAAGTATTCAAGCATTTTGGTAGAAGAAACATTATTTATCAACATATTGTTAAGCACCGTGGTTATATGACAAGGGAAATGCATCTATTGATTACAGATCTCATTTATGAATTAAGAAGTGTTTATCAAGTAATGATGCCCCTAACAATTGATCCAGACAATTTTCCCATATGAACTTGTATACATAATTATATGCAAACAATATCGATCTGTCGACATATAATACAAAACAACATGCATTAAACAACTAAGCCTCTAAACGGCTAAACGCCTAAGCGGCTAAACGAATAAACAACAAAATGAATAAACAAGAAGCGAATAAATGAGAAAGCGCTAACAAGAAAACGAAAAAAATATCTTTGGATATTCAAATTAGAAATTATTTGAACTGTAGGTTCAATATTAATAAAAAAACATGCCCCATCACGATGCAGTCAACAACCCTATGTGGGTACATCTTAGGTATTTGTATGATATAAATTGGCCCATGCGAAATCTGATTCTTGGATTATGGTGCCGTCAGCGACTGTCAGCGGAATCAATACCGCTGGGATTACTATGTTTTAAGCCAATACAAATTATACAGACGTAATGCAAAGAGGCATTGACAGCACCATTATAATTCATGTCGATTTCGTAACGTTTTTTAAGAAATCACTGAGGAGACCATTTAAAAATTAAAATGCGTATTCTATGGGCTGGGAGTTTGATTTTTCTATCAATATTGAACAATTCTCTCTAGAGATAAGATTTTAAGCAACACCTTTTCAATGATTTTCTAATTTCAGGAATCTATTCATCTCTTTTTAAATTTGATTCAGAAATATATAGCTAGTCATGCTTGTTGAAACTGTTAATTTATTAATTTATTTTATATTTCAATGTTTCAAAACAGCATCTTTTAAGAATTAAGTTCTCAGGTGCCCTTCATACATGTTTAGTATTCTAATATTTATTCATATTTGTCTTTTCTCCATCAGAGTGTAGCGGATCAAGCACTGATAGATTGGACGGTCTTGCCGCTGGTCCAAGAGGCGACCGAGGTAAGTGTGTTATACCGAAAGAGGTTATTTTTGGATTTAGAACCTAGACCATTATTCTCCTCTCCACTTAAACTTCATCCTACAATTGAAACCAACGCAAAATCAACATTTAATACAATACTAAAAACTATGAATACCTGTACATACCGAAACCATTGCATACTCTATTTATTTATGACATCACTGTGGCTTCACTTTGAATTTTATGAATATGTATAAGTAGAACCTAATAGGTAATTCAGTCAATGTATTTTTTTGAGATTTTGTTATAATTGCTGGTTGTTTGGTTTTTAAACAGATTACAGGTAAAGAAACAACAAAAACAATTACAAATCTCACTTCTTCGGCGTTAACTTATTACTTTTTTTTCATAACTTGTTGGCAAAACATGTATGCAAAATCACAATCATGTTTGATCCACATAATCAAACGTGACCAAGTGCTCCCAAGAACGTAGGTATAATTTGTTTATTAATGTACTTAGGTTACCCTGGAATGAAAGGCGAAAAGGGATACCCTGGAATACCTGGAAGACCTGGAATGGACGGCGAACCCGGAGCAAAAGGCGAAGATGGGCACAAAGGTAAAGGGATAACAATATGTAGATCATGTTTAATTACATATATATAAATATGTATATGGATCTCAAGAAACTTGTACGATAAGTAAAACCAAAACCTGATTTTTCATTCATCAAATTAAATTCATTTTAAACATTTATTTTAAACATTCATTAAAGAGTCATCTGTGCTTGGCAAAACATCAATTGGGATTAAACCCAGGTTAAATATTGATCTATGATAAAGACCATAATACCTAGTACTACCTAAATTTGTTCAGGCATTCCGGGTGCACCCGGCCATAACGGATATCATGGATACCCAGGCCGAAAGGGAGAACCGGGATCTCGCGGTCTCACGGGTCAACGAGGATGGATAGGGGCACAAGGAGAAAGGGGTAAATAGGCTATTCATTCTTTTTTATTTACTCTATCTATCTTTTGACATATTTATTTGTTAAACCACGCACTTTGTTTACAAAAAGTTCCGTATATGATTACATGGGTATCGCTTAGATTCGCTCTCAAATCGCACACTTATTTCCTTCAAAAGGTGTTTTGTTCGAAGCATTTTATTGAAATGTATTGAAACGTTTGATTTAATTGCAAAGGCATAATCATCGGATACATGTACTGAACGGTTAAAAGCGGCCTCGTAGCATATAATCTCTCTTTCTTCAGTTGGTTTTGGTTTCAGCTAAAATCCTTGATGTTTTCTCACATATTCTATATATCCCTGCTGCAACATTGCGGCGAACAAGTGAAGTATGTCTGCTAAACCACGCGCTTTGTAGCAAAATTCTGTGTTTGTGCGTGGTTTTACACGCAAACATTTTGCCTCGACTGGCCCCTGGTTGGGAAAGTTCAGATGTCCTGTTTATCGTGTCTTTTTGCTAAACTACAAGGATTGTCTTGTTCAAGTCTGTTCAGTGGGGATATTTTTTTCTTTAAAACTCAACAACGTTACTTTTATAGGAGTTTCAGTGACTTTTTCTGGTGAAAGTATCGAAACATTCTACCCTACTATGGTCTGAGCTTAGTTTAGTTTCATTAACGGAATAAAGGTTTATATCTCGGGTAACCTTATAGGCTGAATAGGTGTAAGCGGTGTGTTTACAAGTTTGTTTGCCAAATCCTATAATAATATTTCCGGCATGACTCGCGTGGAAACTTCGCTCCGATAGGGAATTAGTTGCATGACATTCCGGATATGCGATTTGGGTTGCCATGACTTGCGACACGGATTGTAGGTATTAATACTGGTCTAATAATGATACGTCAACATTAGGTGCTTTGGCGTTAGTCGCGTAAACCAGGTTTAGAGAGGGCCTGATTTGCTAGGCTATCCGATTAAGTTTTGATTCGGGTAGAATAAATATGTATTGAGAATGAGTTAAGAGTCGCGGAAAAATGTTGATGGAGGGTATTATTTTGCATTTTATATCAATTAGAGTGTTGAACAGGATCCGGCTGAGATGGAGCGTGAGTTGTGCCATATGCCGCGGAAGCATTTTATATTGCCGTATCATAGTCAAGTGACTGATTAGCGAGATCCGGCTGAAATATATCATGAGTTGTGCAAAATGCCGTGGAAGCATTTTCCATTGCAGTGTCATTGTCATGAGGATCAATGATATCCAGCTGAGCGTGGGTTCTGTAAAATGTTGCTGTAGAGTATTCCGTAGGAGGTCAATAACTATTGAACGATATCCAACAGGGGATGTAATTTTTGTTTTGAAACTGTTGTAAAATCATCACTATATAAGACGATTTTTTATATCTTGCTTTCAATTGTTTGCCTTGGGATGTTTCCTCTTGGAAAATATATCATAATTATTCGCTTACTATTCCTTAACTATTTATATCACGAATGACAAATATGATTAGGGTGAATCTAAAGCAGTTCTGTAGTAAACATCCTCTTTTAAACAGATAAAATCAAACTTGAATTATTTTCTGTTATTTTGTGCAATCCGAAATTTACACGTCCTAGAAATGCAAATAATTAAGCATCGGAATGTGAATGTATAGTTGATGAATGGAAAACTCAAGCCATAACTGTTCTAATTTCTGTCACATTATTCAAATGTTGGAATCAACATTTGAAAAGTTACATATCAAAGTGTCTTTATAGCTTTTCAAACGAGAATCCTTTTAACCTGGTATATAAACACTAGAGGTTTATTTATACTTACTACTGTGCAATCGAAAACGAATACCACCGATTATTAACGATTGTTAAAACATGGAATGTCCTTTCGTTATAATAATTACAAAACTTTATAAAACTTGTCTAGCTGCAATAACATTCCAATTTTCAAAAATCTACCTCTTTTCTAAATATGCCCCATATTGGGAATGGGAGCACTTTTCGGGGCTTAAAACGACTAAGTCCACCATATAAAGTGAATGAATGCCGTTTTCAGCCCCGAAAAGTGCTCCCATTTCCAATATGGGGCATATTTAGAAAAGAGGTAGATTCTTGAAAATTGGAAGGTATTTGCAGCTAGACGAGTGTTATAAAGTTTTGTAATTATTACAACGAAATGACATTCCATGTTTTATTAATCGCTAATAAACGGTGGTATTCATTTTCGATTGCACAGTAAATGATGTGGATTTATTAAACTCTATTGACGTTAAGATCACTCTTTACTTCACTGTGACACATGTAATCATCTTTATGAGCCCAAAATGTCTCTTTAACTTAATGAAATAATACAATAAGTAAATGTCGGTATTTGATTTCAGATAAACATTTCGGCCAAATCAGATCACTCAAAATTATTTGTTTTTTTAGTCACACGCGAATGAAAAATTATGAAGTTGTGTGAAAATAATTGTGAACATAATTTCTGAAAGCAGATCCTTCTGAAATGCATATATTGTTTAAGGCAATGACGTAAACATTGACATAACAATGTATTTATTACGTCAAAATGCCAATACCTAGTTTATTGCGTCATAACGACAAAGAGGCTTGATTTACATTTTATTCTTAAGTATTCTAGTTCAAAGAATCAAAGTGGTAACCAATTCGAACCCAC
>LQRL01186739.1:4469-39240 GCA_001703475.1 Hydroides elegans
TTAACCAAGTGTCCAATTATTAACTGTGCGGGGAGTACAATTGATAGAAAATAATAGACAAAACGGGGGCGCCAATTTATGTTTGATATAAGGTTAAAGTCAAAACAAGAGTACGTCTATCTGGCTGCATGCGAATATGATGTCGCTAAGATTTCAATATTGTCACAGCTAAACTAATCCATTACCACCTAGATCTTATATAATTATTACATCAACAAGAACGACGTGCTATAAAGTAGTTGCAAAAACAGTTTCTTCTGTTAGTGCGATTGAGAGCAGGTGTGGATAAAAAGAATTATTGTATAAGCTGAGAAGGAGCTGATGGTATTTGTTTATTTAAGTTATACAATATTAGTAGGGTGGGTCTAACTTAATGCCTCGAGAGACATTCATTTTGGATCAGGGCGTAATTAAACGTCATAAAACAATGTTATGATAGCGACTTATTGCATGACACATACTTTTAAAAACGCATTTCTGAAATGCTATCGAACATAATAGCCAGATGAATATCCATCTTTTGCATTTGAGATTTAAAAAGCAATTTGCAAAGGACCAAAATTACGGCTGACATTTATATCCAATGAAAAGCTCATTTAGCTTTTGGTGAGTTATTACATTTTGAATTATACTATTAAACACTCAAAAAGGGTTATTGACGTTTTTTATACTTGTTGTTTATCCAAAGAATGGTTGTTGAATGTGTCGATTAAAATATATTCCATGTCATAGTGTCACGATAACACATGACTAATGTATTTGGTTGCCTGTTTACATTTCGCTAATTTTAATGCATTTAAATAAATGAAAATGACTGCTTGGGGCAATCATCAATAACACATATTGCATTCATCAATGATTAAAGTTTGAAAATCCTTCGACCATTTACTCAAATAACGTATTGTAAATCTACAATAGCATGTGTTAGAATTATTCTATAAACCGGGGTGGTAATGTAAAATGTAACTGTAGTCGAGAAAATGATGCAAGAAGATAATTAAACTTCATTGCTGTGATTTTACATTGCAGTATGATTTGACATGTGAAAAAAATAACCTAAGTATATAATGGCAACAAAATGCGAAGTGCGTTTTGGCTGCATTTTCACATAATTTACTGCCAAAAATAACATGCAGAGCTTCTGAATCAGGAATTTGAAATATGTAAAATCGCATTATGGTGCTGCATAGCTAAAATATGTTGCCCTTAACAATTGTTATCTATGAAAAATATGATCAAGTAAGAAATCATGTATATTTTTTCCTTGATGAGACCTATTAGAAAAAAAATCATTGTGAGCAGTCTTAATTGTGTTATTTTATATTATGGTTTAAGATTTATATTGATGCAATAAACCCCGAAAAAATGACTTTGAGTTCTCATATATGGATACTGACATTGTGTCCATAAATCGAATATATTTATATAGATAAACATTTGACATTATATGGCACGGTCAATAAATAACTGTGTAAATACGCCATGGATATAACTTAAAAACGTAGTGATGTTTTTAAAAGCATTCTTAATGGTGAAAAAAATATTAAATTTGTCCGGCCTCACAAATAAAGAAAGGCACATGAATTATACGTGATCAAGCAAAATCTATTTTATATATTTAATTAGAATGCACGTAAAATTAAACATTATGTAGTTGAATTACCAAATAAAATATTGAAATATTAAAATATTAAAGTATTTAAATGTTAATATGTATATAATTCGAAATGCATGCACTATAGGTGTATTTATCCGCTGTTTATAATCACGGACGAGTAGCATTCTAAAGAATAGTGGCATATACATTTATAACAAGTGTTGGTTAAGCGCTTTACAAATCGTCATATAATAAATCACCCTTGCAGTTTTTTTCTGAAATAAAAAAAAGTTATAGCATAATATATATCACTTGGCGACATATGATAATTCTATTGTTATATATTTTGTCTTCAAATTGTACATATGCAATGCTCGGTATTAACATGCTAATACTAAAGTTGAATATATTCCTAAGTATCTCGAAAATTGTTTCGGTATACAGTTATTACATACAAAATTGTTTACACATATAAATGGATAATTATAATAACTTATATAAACCCGCGAACATAGTTACATGTAAAACCAAAAATAATACATATCTAAACATAATTCAAAGTTACTAATATCATAATTGTTCTCACACCTCTATTTATCCTGGTCAATTGTCTATTCATGTTTTAATCGTTTTTAATTGAATAAAACATGTGAACATTATTCAATTGAGTGTCATTTCGTTTGATCTCGAACATAGTAAAACAGATACGTCAGATCTTGCATCGCACCATTAAACTCCATTGAGCAATGCGACATTCAACACAATATATAATGCTGGATTTTATTTTTTTATTACAATGTTATTTTTTTTATTGAGGACATTTCAATGTTGTGTTTGTTTCATTGACTTTATTAATTGGCTCTAAAGCTTTCCACTTGCATGAAAGCATCCATCGTCTGTGTTTATCGAAATAAGGTTCTATGAAAAATTATATTTGAGGAAATTATATCATAAATCATAATCAATATGTTCATTCCTTGTAAGCTAAGCCACCATAATTGAAATGAAAAAAGCTTTTCCAATGAAAAGAAAAATTACACCGAACAGTATTTACAAACAGCTCATCTTGGTCCTGTTCTTGTTTCTCAATGTTTTTTATCTTATCGTAAGTGACCATCTTAAAATAAAAAAATGGTACCCAAATGTGGTGAAAGTACACCGCATAAGTTGAAATAACAAATATTGTTACAATATAAAGAAAATGTATTGTGCTGGAACTGCGCTCTTGTATGCTTTTTAATTAATAGCTTTAAAATTCATGTGTTCAAAATGATCACGTTTGTGAATACGGTTTATTGAATGTATTGGTGATGTAACAAATCATGTTACAATATAAAGAAAATGTATTGTGCTGGAACTGCGCTCTTGTATGTTTAATTAGTAGCTTAGAAATTCATGTGTTCAAAATAATCGCGTTTGTAAATACGGGTTATTCAATGTTTTGGTGATGAAATAAATCAAGGTAACCTAAACGGGGCGTATTTTCATTTCCACGGATTTTAGTGAATAGTTCCAGCCGTGCCAATCATACCAAACAATGCCAGGGAATTGTTCAACATTGGCTGTGTTGCTGTAGGGATTATTCAAAAAGGCCATTCCACAGTCTTCATACCAAAACCCTGCCCCAAACATTTGTGCACAATGGACAGGTAGCGATAGGTCATTGTTCCTATCAGGTGTTCTAAAATTACCATGTCTTGACATATCCATAGAATCACCTCCGGCATTGCCACTGTACTTACCAAGTAGCAGTCGGAACCATTCGGACTCATCAAGGACACGGAAGGTCGAGTAATGCGCGTATCGTTTCTCGTTGCCCCAATCTTCCAGATCGATTCTCAGTTCGTATGTTGTGTCGCCACCTGTAATGATGGCTAGGTTCTGGTTACCTAACCAGACGTTACCGGTTAGACTACCAAAGCCGTCGCGGTATTCGTTCCACGTGCGATTGAAGCTGACCGAGGCATCTTGGTGACGCTGGAATACTAACCAACCCGGACCACCGTTTGCGCTATCTTGATCGCAATACACATCGATCGCTTTGCGCTCGGATTCGGGATTGCGAGACGCACGAAACGTACACCATGGTTCATAAACGGTGTAGACCCCACTGTAGGTTTTCCCAAGAGCGTAGATATCTTGACAGTTTTCAGGAAGGGATGCGTCGTCTAGAGAGGGCACGGTAGTTTTGGTGACTCTGGTTGTAGCAGTTAATGGATTTGTTATTAGAGGCATAGAGGGTCTCGTTGGAAGTTGTTTATCCAAATGAGCATAATCATTCAAGGCGGAATCAATAGTCGCATCAGCCTCTTGCCTGTCGGGTGTTGTGCGAATAGCAGCGGTTTTTGGTAAGTGTGTAAGGACGCTATCTACTTTTTCAAGGATTTGTCTGGCAAATAACTCATTTCGATAAGCGATTTGTTCTATTTTGCTGGTAAACTCTTGCTTTAGGTCGGTTAACTCTTCAGTCACTGAGTTACTGAGTTCGGTCGTCAGGCTTGCAATATTATCCTTTTGATTGTTGATGGTTTGTGAGATATCTTCCATTTGGGTTTCAATTGTTTGAGTTTTGAGAGTCAGCGTTAGAATTTGCCCATTTAGCTCTTCAAAGTCTCGCCTAGTTTCGGTTACTAGATTTTGCACTTGGTAACTTTGACTGGAAACTGTTCTGCTAAGCGATTGAATAGGTCCGGTTACTTCTTCAATTATATTGTCGTGTTCGGTTTTAGTCGCTAGCTCTTCTATTTCGGTACAGATAGTCTCATGTTGATTGGTCACTTTTTGAGATATCTCATCCAATTTAGTTTCAATGCTTCGGCTTTTGATGGTCTGGGCTTGAATATGTCCGGCTAGTTCTTCAATGACATCATCGAGTTGAGCTTTACTTGCTAAGTTTGTCATTCCGTTAGATAAATGTTCATGATTGGTCACTTTTCTTGAGATTTCTTCTATTTTAGTTTCAATGCTTTCACCTTTGATGGTTAGGGCTTGAACATGTCCGGTTAGTTCTTCAATGTTATTATCGAATTCTGTTATAGTTGCTATGTTTTGCATTTGATAGCTTTGGCTGGTAACAATTCTGGTTAGCACATGAATTTGTCTTGTAAGTTCATCAAGGTCGGGTTTTGTCGCTAGGTTTTCTATTCCGTTAGAAAGCAGCTCATTTTGATCGGACACTATCCGTGAAATTTCTTCAATTTGAGTTTCTATGTATTCGCTTGTCAGGGTTTGCGGCTGAATTCTTCTCGTTAGCTCTTGAATGATATAATCAAGATTGTCTTTGGTCACTAAATGTTGTAATTGGTTATTTTGACTTGTAACTGTTCTGTTTAGCGATTGAATTTGTCTGATTACTTCTTCAATGATATTATCGTGTTCAAGTTTAGGTGTTAGGTTTTCAATTTCGGTAGAAATTAGCTCATTTTGATCGGTCAATTTCTTTGCAATCTGTCTTATTTGATTTTCAATGCTTCCGCTGTTTATAGTTAGCGCGTGAATATGTTCGGATGCTTCTTTAATGACAATATCGAGTTCGGCTGTACTTGCAAAGTTCTCTTCCATTCGAGCTTCAATGCTTCCGCTTTTGATGGTTAGGGCTTGAATTTGTCCGGATAGTTCTTCAATAGCATTAGCGAGTTCGGTTGTAGCCGCTAAATTTGTCGTTCCGTTACATATATGTTCATTTTGATCGGTTACGTTTGAGAGATCAATTCAATTTTAGTTTCAATACCTTCGCTCTTGAGAGTTAGCGCTTGAATATATCCGGTTAGCCTTTTAATGACATAATCGAGGTCGGCTTTAGTCGCAAATGATTCAATTTCGTTAGAGTAAAGCTCATTTTGATCAGTCACAGTTTTGAAGATAAGTTCAATTTTAGCTTCAATGCTTTCGCTTTTGAGGGTTAGCGCTTGAATTTGTCCGGTAAGTTCTTTAATGACAGTATCAAGTTTGGTTTTAGTCGCTAAGTTTGCCATTTCGCTAGCGAGCAGCTCCTTTTGATTGGTCATTTTTTGGGAGATCAGTTCAATTTTAGTTTCAATAATATCGCTTTTGAGGGTTTGAACTTGAAATTGTCCGATTAGTTCTTCAATTACACTATCGATTTCGGTTTTAGTCGCTAAGATTGCCATTCCGTTAGAGAGGAGATCCGTTTGGCTAGTTACAGTTTGCTCCACCAGTCCCATTTGAGTTTCAAGTCTATTTAGCTTAGTTTTTCTAGCAAGATGGCGTGTGGTGTTAGCCAGTAGCTGTTCGTTTTGTATGGCCAACTGACCCGTGACATTTTGAATGTAGGTCAACAGGCACTGGGTATCCAAACTAGCTTGTCTGCAGCTTTGTATATGCACGAGACGCGACGAAACAACGGTTAGGTTGTATGCACAGAAAATTAGCAATACTATTTTAAATTCCATCATTAAATCGCTGTTTTTATCATCAAGTTCATGACGATAACTTTTGAGCTGTTATTGAAAGTATCAACAATTTTAGATTATGTATCAAATATTAAATAATGCTAAATACAAATAATATATTATATATTCATTTTCATTAATATCCATTTTCATTAATATCCGATTTAATCTAGTCAGATGTTGACTTTCTTTTGTATCCAATCAAATTATGAAATTTCTTTTAGGGCGATATTCAAATTAAATCGCATATGAAGGTAAGTTTGCGTTATCTCAAACAACATATTCTTCAATCCTTAAGTGTAATAAAATGTAATTGATAAATGGTCGTATATGCAAAAATCTCGAATTTTATTCTCACAAAATATATTCCTCTTGTAAATAATCATATTTTGAGAGTATTTGTCCGATTAAATTAATATTGTTTTACATTGAAAGAGCTTAATTTATAGAAACACATAATCTCATTAACCATTCGTCCTATTTCGTTCATTTTTTCATAAAATATATTTCTCTCAAGATTCTAGCTATTTCTGTGAGGGCATCGATAGAGAATAAACTAAATATTTGTGTTATGTCCCTTCAAGTATCAACCAATTTTTACAGAGTTAAACTTAATGCCGAGCAAAACAAAGGGATGTGTGTTACATCGTTTCATGTGCAAAATGCTGAATTATTATTTTTCCAGATTTCAAATAATGGTTGGTCCATGTCGGAATATATATTTCATAAAAAGGCGATCGGAGGACTCCACATATGATATATAAACAAATATGTAATCGCTTTAACCATTTGTTTCTTCGGTATTTCTTTCAATCTTTAACTTCTTAAATTAATAACAATGGTATCAATCACGTTTTCTTTTTAGCATTCCATTTGCGAAATTATATCAAAGACTTAATGGTTGACCATATATATATATATATAAGCAGTTATGAATTATTTTCTCAAAAACGCATAAATTAATGTGAGCACTTTGATGCATACAGCACCACAGTGCTCTTGATAATCCATATCCTAGTCTGAACACTTTTTGTTGCATTTCAGTGAGTGCAGAACGATAATCTCTCAGCCTCATATATATTTTTATTGTGGGATAAAACCAATGCGTTAAGTGTGGCAGTATCTGATAACCAAGCAGCAAGCTGATAGACTACATAATTTTTACCGCAAACTTGGATGTTTAGAACCAAATATCATGGATAACTTTTATTGCATTTAATAAATTTGTAATGATTAGAGTCCTATATTTTTGTTGAGATAATTCAAATAGTCTATGGGTTTTCTCAAGGCCTCCAGTAAGTAATTGTTGTTTTTGTTGATGAAATCACGCTTAATATCATTACTTTTCCCTATCACCATGGGTCAATAACCATTTTGGATTAGGTCCCTGAAGATTATGCATTTTGTAACACTTATCAGCGTTTGATTCGTGAACGGTATTTGCGTAAGATTTTTGTAACGTTAACTTAAGGTAGAGTTAAGCATTTTTCGAAATAATATATTTGTTAATAGTGTTTTCAAAACTGGCCTAGTTTTTATTTCAAATTAAAGAGTCTTTGGACAAAATTCAAAAAGATTTGAACGTTAAATTATAACACTATTTTTTTTCGCTGACTCGAGCATTCCACTTTCCATTTTTGCGTTGATTATTCTTGCAATTATTCTCATAAGAAACCCACTTGCTTAACTATTTAAATGTTTTGTTTATGCCACATTTCATGACAAATAGTCAACAATTTTAATCCGTTTCAAATTTTATATACTTATATACTCATTTGATATATTTTATCAATGTCAGTTTATCTTTTTTAAATAGGTATCATTGTGTTTAATTTCTAATTTCTCAAGAAATAGCATGAAACGCACTTTATTTCATATAAACAGTTGGAACACTTAAATCATTGCAAGTTCTTTTCATAACTGAAGTAAAGAACAAGTCACAAACGTCTTACTGAAACGGCATAATTGTGGAAAATAAAGTCTGAATGATGTGCCTGATTGACAGGGTATATGCAAGGGAATTCAACTATATCGCTGGTCATAACGTACTTATGCATCTACATATAAAGCGAGTGAAGGTGCGATGTTTTTAATAAGAGTGTTTGCTTACTTGGTCAATACACCTTGAACTTACCATAAATGACATTTCTTTATATACAATATGATATTACTACGCACCCGGTCAATATCACAAACGATATGAACCGGGTGATATTTCACTCCAAAACCCATAAATTTCAACCAACCATATAATAAAAGGTTTTTTCAAAGGAAGTTTTATTTTGAGATAATTTCTATAGTATGCTACATGAAAACATATTCAGTTTTTATTTTCTTTACGTTTCTGGATTAGAAATCGACAAAACATTAACAAATTAACAAAGTCGAAGGGCCAACTTTGTTGGAGTACTGTTGGGACTCGAGCATTTTGGGTATTGGTCATATTCAGGAGCGCTCATGCTCTACCATTACAACAAATTTCTTTTTTTAGTTTCGATGTTAGAAATAAATTCATAAACAAGCTCAGATTTCCTGGTGTAAAAAACCATTTGTGATGGACGATTAAAATGGTGCTTCTTATTTTTGCCTTCCTTGCATCCGTACAACCACTTTGTCACAGCGGCAGGCTTTTTTCTTGATTATGTCATCACTAAATGCAAATCCATCCTAAAATGGACATCCATGGTTAGGTTACGCGTATTTGTTCAAAATGTCCCGTGAGCATTTTTGATGATCATAGCGCGCGTCTTAGTGATTTTCAAGAGACATCAAAAGATGGACATGCTTACCAATTTTGGCTCTAGACACCACAGGAGAAATTTTGAGAAGTGAAGGGTGGGTAACTTTGAATGCTTATTGAAGTTGGTTTAACCTTTAATTAAGCTAATAAACTTATATGATGAGAAACAAGTACTTCCCTAACCTATGGTATGTTTAAAATTTAAATATTAAAAAAAACACCAAAACGCATAAATGCACTTTCAAGCGGTTATTAAACGAACTCAGTTCAGTGAAAAGACTAGAGTCGTCTCAATTTTTAGTTTCACCATAAATATTCAGCTTTACCATTTAGTCATTTCATATGATAAATTGACAGAATTCTTTCCCTTTAATATCTTGTTTCTTTTATTTATCAATGCATTTTATCGTGAAACATACTGACCGATGCATTACTAAAACAAAAATAATTTATTTTGCGTTCTTATGTATAATTTACTCTTAATTTTAAGCATTATAATGATAAGCGTTAATATTTCAAGATATTATTCTATTTTTTTCTAAATACATAGGACGAAAATATATTGTTTTGATGTTTGATTAAATTTTCATATTAACTAGAAATTATCGTAAAGATCGCAATCGGAATATATCCCGTAGACCTATTAACTCTTTATAACTGATGGTAATCTAGATTTCGCATATCTGGAAAACCACGTTGTTATTCAGCCTCAAAATCACGAACGAACAAAAATACACTCGTTTGCCCTTCCTACCCTGTCAAAAGGTCCATTATATGGCTATGTCCCAATTATGATGTTATCCCAAACAAATACTGCACCGATACATTATAAAATTGATTAAGAACCGATCAAATCGCCCCTGAAAACAGTCAATTCTTTCATAATCACATGATCAGATGACCACAATTTGCATCATTCATTTAAAGAATTATGTCTAAAGCTATCAAATCTATTTAAACTATAGTTTGCCAGTCGTGGAAAAAATCTTTTGGTCGAACGTTCACCAAAACAAAGAGTTAGCTTTAAAACATTCACTTACGAGTTTGCAAGCCTGAAGAGTTTCAAAAATAGATTTTACCAAAAAAGAATCTATAGGGAACTTGAATTAGAATTCATTCGATTATTCCATATATTTTACATTTGAAGTAGCCCTGTAGAATGTTTCATAGCAATTGAGTATAAAGCGTCACAGTATAGAAGGAAATGCCATTTAAGAATGTGACGTCATTAGAATCACCATGGGTTCAGTATAAGATTTTTATTAATTCACTTCTTGACAAATCAAAACACAACATGCATGATAAAACTCAAAACATAATTCTTAACATGCGTCATTAACACGTCATCATTTCAATACATGCCCAACACATCGACGTATATATCAAAACACAACATGCATGATAAAACTCAAAACATAATTCTTAACATGCGTCATTAACACGTCATCATTTCAATACATGCCCAACACATCGACGTAATGACGTAATAATATAAACAACGTTTTGACGTCATGACGTCAACATATTAACGAAGTTTTGATGTACTGAAATCAATCAAATAAACAACGTTTATACATAATGAGGTCAACTCGTAAGCATCGTTTCTACGTAAAGACGTTGCCGCATCAAAAAAATATCTATGTCATGAGGTCAACACGTGACCGACGTATCTAGATCATGAAGTAAAGGCATTAACGAAGTTGTGACGTCATAACGTCAATGAAATCAAACGACGTACCGATGGCATACAAACAGAATGTATACCCCATGACGCACAAACGACGTACGGCAAGAGATAAATGGATAAACTGATAAACTGATAAATTACGTTCACATCAACATGTTCAAATCACATCATCATGCCATGATATCATATGACATAAATGACGCCATGATGCCAATACTCTTTATGATATTGGTGGCTGCGTATTCGTTGAGTCGTGGTTGAAATCGCGAATCAGTCGTTTGACTTGGCGCCGATGATGTTGCTGTTTGTAAGAGATCTTCATCATGCCCTTGATCACGATGAAAGCGGGACACTATGGCTTAAACATAATACACAGGTCGATACACAGTTGTTATACAGTTATCATCTATGAAGATATGCACCAATAGTATTGCAAGTATATAGAATACTGTCAGTACAATACAATGTGCATTTCAGTTAATTTATGTGCATGAAAAACATGGCTTTTACCTTATCAGTTGCCCTACAGTAAATATCCCATCAAAGCAATCACGGAAATCAACGGATCAAAGGGAAAAATATGTTATATAACCCAAAACACGGCATCTACCAACTTTTGTTTGTAGAACGTTAATTAATGGGTATGTTTCATCTGTGAAATAGTTTGATTTATTCTTAATATCATGTGGATATTTAGATTGTCGAAAAATTATCAAGTCTAGTATAAGTCTTCATAGTTAATGGGATTCATAAATAAGATAAATGATTTCAAATGCGATTTCAAGATTACTTCAGAGAAAAATGAGATTAAGAATAAATTAATAGATAAACATTGCCTACAAGATGATAAAGAAACATTTTATGTAAGCATTTCTAGTCAACGCCTCACATTCAGTTCATTTATTTGTTAATATCCATATAATATTTGGCATTTTCTAAACCAAGACACGTGGAGTTGAACAATGCTTACATAAATTAAGTTCATCATTCTTGGTTAGAATTGCAACTTTTCGACAAACTATACCCTTACATAAGTGACAAGTCATAATCCTATCACTGTCTGCAATTTAAATATGATACATAATTGAGAGTTAACAACGCTAAAAACCAAACGTACATGGTCATGGGAGATTTCAATGCCAAAGTAGGAAGCGACCAACAACAAGTGTGGCCAGAGGCAGTTTGCCGCTACGGACTATGAGAGGCAAACGATAGGGGCATGCAGTTGCTACAGTTCTGTGCACTAGACGACCTTGCTATCAGCAATACCTTCTACTGACGACCCAAGAAAAGACGTGTAACATTTATATCCCTCAATGGCAAAAAGATGAATCAAATAGATTACATCCTTATCCAAAATAAGTCAAGACACATGGTTAAAAAATAGCAGGGCATACCACTCAGGGCTCTGACCATTCCCCCTGCTTGCCACTCTTCACTCCAAACTCAAAAGGCCTAGACCAACAAAAGCAGTGGTAAGACGATGCGACATGGAAAAACCCACGGGAAGGAACGACCTAGTAAACGACTTCGAAGTGAAGCTAGGGAGAGCGTTCGCTCCGCTGCTCGATCTGGACCCCGAAGATGTAGAAACCATGTATGACGGCTTCAAAGAGGCAACAAACAGTACTACAGAGAGAACGGTCGGCTTTAAAAGAAGAAATGAAGTAGAGGGCCTGCCACAATGTATAGAGGAGGCCTGCGAACAAAGACGTCGTGCCATGATTGAAATGGTATCGAACCCTCTCAGCGCAGAGAAAAGAACCCTCTACCAATCAGCAAATAAAGTTGTGAAAGCGGCAGTGAAAGCCCAAAAGCAAAAGGCATTAGAATGCAAAATCAAGCAACTAGAGCTAGACTATAAACACAACGACAGCCACAACCTCTTCCAAACAGTCAGGGAACTCGAGGGGAAACCGAGGAAACCAATGAGCGCCGTTAAAGCTAAACAAGGAAACACCCACACAGACATAAAAAAGTTCCTGAATGTTTGAAAGAACACTTAAGCGCTCACCTCAATACCGCGTTCCCCCACAAGCCCCTCGCAATAGACGAAATACCCGGCCCCTCAGAGGAAGCAGACGACCCCCCCCCCCAAAGTTCCGTAGAGGAAATCGAGCAGGCTGTCAATAAAATGAAGAGCCGAAAGGCCCACGGCATCGACAATATCACAGCCGAGGTCCTCAAAGCGGGTGGGAAGCCCATAACCGAAATGCTCCACAAAATATTCAACGTCATCTTGGTGCAGGAGAAGACTCCGAAAGACTGGGCACGCATGCTAGTCACTCCCATACACAAGAAGGGCGATAATCTCAATCCAGGAAACTAAAGAGCCATCTTGCTCCTTTCCATCCCCGGCAAGGTATTCAGCAGAATCCTGCTCAATCGGATAAATCGGATGATAGAGGAGGCAACTGGTGAGAGGCAATTTGGCTTCAGACCCGGACGAGGCACGGTAGACGCCATATTCATTGTAAGACAGGTCACAGAGAAAGACCAAGAACATCGCGTCCAACTACACTTAAATTTCGTGGACTTCAAGGCTGCCTGCGATTATGTATGGAGGAAGGCCCTGTTGAAAATTATGATCGCCATCGGTATAGACCCCAAAATCGTCCGTATTATAGAGTCCCTGTAAAATGAGACAGAGTGCGTCGTAGTCATGAAAGAACTGAAAAGCCTGGATAGCACACTCGAACTCTATGACAGTTTATCAATAGACATCAGATATCTAGACGATACCACCCTCCTATCAGCTATTTTAGAGAAACTCCATCTGTCAACCTCACAGCTCAAAAATGCGTGCCAAAAATGGGATATGAAAATAGACGGCGCCACATGTAAAATGATCTCCCCGAGCGACCAGCGAAAAGTCATCGACGGGGAAGAAGTAGAGCACGTAGAAGAATTCGTATTCCTGGGAAGCGTAGTACTAAATAGTGCTAAAGATGTAATAAGGCGTATAGGACTCGCGTCAACGGCATTTGGCCGACTGAGAGAGGCCATTTGGAAAAAGAAGTCGTTATGTAATGCCCTAAAGATACGCCTATACAATGCCCTAATAGTGCCAATAGCCACATACTCATCCGAAATATGGACCCTTAGATCGAGCGAAACGCGCAGACTCGACGTGTTCGAAATGCGCTGCCTCAAAGCCTTCCTAGGGGTGATACGCAGAGAAAGGCTGAGAAACGAACACATCCGCAAAGCCCTTCAGATGAAAAACACAATCACTGAAGTGTTAAAGCAAAAACCACTAAGATGGTTTGGCCACGTCACAAATAGCCGCCTGAAAGCTATGTCGCAAAAGCCTACAGAGAAGATTTCTCAAATCCAACTTTATATATGAACACCGCGAAAAATATAATAAATACAAATAACAACTTTAAAATAAAACACAAATTAAAAATTACTTATTTTCGATGATGAGAAAATACCTGTTTTGCAGCGACGACTTAAGCGAATATATGATTTTGCTCCTTTTTCGCCCCGTAACATATTAAGGTTATCATAAGGACAGTATGGGCAGTATCTTGATTTAAGATTCATGTAAACTTAATCAAAATTTGTTGTGGTACCTTATACTCATCTTGAAAAAATAGTATTGATAAGCCGGTTATTTAATTATGGTTTGTTAATTTGAATATATTTCTGAATTTATATTCTCTTATCAAGGACAACAATCTAAATGAGTAAGATTGACAACCACTTAAAAATAATGGATATACTCGGTTTATCAAGTTTTTTTTTCTGGTAATCTTTGTATCCACTATTTTTTTTCATTTCTCATGTGTGTCCTATCTTACTAATCCAGGAAGCAGATCTTAAGAAAAAAAGCAAGTTTTATTTATTCAGTTTTGCACATGAAATAATTAAACATCAAATAATGAAATGACGGAAGAAAAGCATTCATAGATAATCTTTAAAATTAATACCAGGTTTCATCACTTGACGAAACCCTTTTTCCCTTTTTTCAAGACAAAGATATTACAGATATCATACGTTTATAAACATTAGAAAATACAATATAGTCTGAAAAAAATAACATTTCGTACAGTAGAGGAATAATACACCGTAGCATTTTTCAATTATTGAAAAGTAATAGTTAACCTCCGATGACATAATAATTGTTTTTTTTTATTAATATTTAGTCTTGAAATTCCACAACGCCTGGGCATAACATGGAGTTAACATTACAATCAATGGTGTATCTGAGATTTAAGATCAATTTCTCAATATCTTAAAAGTCCTCTTAAAATCTTATATATAGAATATATATGCAACAATTTTATATATCTATGCATGGTTAATCAAATAGTTTGTAACTTATAATTCCAGCCATCAACAAACGTTGACATATGCATTTTAAAGTCATTTAAAATATAAACATTTCAGCTCTTTGTATAAAGCGTATTTTAATCCACCTCCTTTATAAAGGCAGTTCACGGTCGATGCATCAATTCTGTTTTTTAACTTCATTTCTGTTTTTAACATCAATTCTGTTTTTAAACTTAATTACAGACCATGAAAGTTTCGATATGATTAAAATGAGCAGCATAATCATAACATGCATTTTTCTTTAAACAAGTAACAATATTAGATACAAGAAATATGTCAATATACATTTGCCTTTTTGGCCAGGTGAAAATAACAGCCCCGAAAATTAACGATCAGCTGCTATTAACACAAATTGGCCATGTTGTTTTGCATTGCAATCATATATTATCTTTTAGAAGTGATATTCTAAAAGAATGAAGCCAAAAAGTGCTTTAATTTCAAAGTGCATCACATATGTTTAAATGCTAAATATATTTTTTATACCTTAAACATACATTTGTGCAACTGGAACTGCGATCTTGTAATTGAAAATTGTAGTCAAACGTAGAATGTTTTCTAATTAATTAATTGCTCGACATTTATATGTTCAAAATAGCCACATTTTGGAATATGGTTTGGAAGAATAAAATGAATGGGAAAATGAACAAATCAAGGTAACCTAAACGGGGCGTATTTTCATTTCCACGGCTTTAAGGGAATAAAACACGCCGTGCCAATCCCACCAAACAATACCTCGTGCTGGGTACTGAACATTGGCTGTGTTGCTATAGGGATTATTCAAAGTAGCTCTTCCACCGGAGTTACCGAACCAAAACCCTGCCCCTTCCCTTTTTGCGAAATGACCACGTGCCCGCGCGTCATTGTCCATATCATATGTACTGAAATTCATATTTCTTGCAGAACTCATAGAATCACCACCGGCATTGCCGCGGCTGTACCCACCAAGTCTCAGTCGGAACCATTCGGACTCATCAAGGACATGAAATGTCGAGTAAAGCGCATATCGTCGCTCGTTATTCCAATCTGCCAGGTCGATCCTCAGTTCGTATGTTATATCGCCACCGGTAATTATGGCTAGGTTCTGGTTACCTAACCAAACGTTTCCGGTGAGACTACCAAAGCCGTCGCGGTATTCATTCCACGTGCGATTGAAGCTGACCGTGTCATCTTGACGACGCTGAAATACTAACCAACCCGGGCCACTGTTTGCATTATCTTGATCGCAATACACATCGATCGCTTTGCGGTTGGATTCGGGATTGCGTGACGCATGAAATGTAGACCATGGTTCATAAACAGTGTAGACCCCACTGCTGGTTTTCCCAAGAGCGTAGATATCTTGACAGTTTTCAGGAAGGGATTCGTCGTCGAGAGGGGACACGGTAGTGGTGGTGACCTCTGTTGTTGTCTCAATTACAGGTCCTGATATGGTTGTATGAAGCACATCCGTTTTTGATGCTAGTGATAAAAATTGGTTCATTTTCTCAAGTATCTGACCGGTAAATAGCTCATTTTGATTAACGAGTCGTTCCATTCGGAATTCGAGTCCTTCAGTTTTGTTGATGAGCTCTTGGTTTTGTTTCCGTAGTTCTTCGATCACAATATTGAATTGAGTTTCGGTCGTTAGGTTATGAATTTTTTCACTTTGGCTGGTGACCTTTTGGGATAACTCCTCCATTTGAGTTTCCATGCTTCCGCTTTTTATAGTTAGCTCTTGAATATGTCCGGTTAGTTCTTCAATGACATTATCAAGTTCGGTCTTAGTGGCTAGGTTTTCGATTCCGGTAGAAAGCAGCTCATTTTGATTGGTCACTTTTTGGGAGACCAGTTCAATTTTAGTTTCAATAATTTCGCTTTTAAGGGTTTGCACATGATTATGTCCGGTTATCTCTTCAACTACATTATCAAATTCGGTTTTAGTCGCAAGAGTTGCTAATCCATTAGCGAGTAGATCAGTTTGACTGGTTACTGTTTGCGCGACCAGTTCCATTTGAGTTCCGAGTCTATTGAGTTTCGACTTATTCGCTAGGTGACGTGTAGTGTTGACGAGTAGTTGCTCGTTTTGTGTAGCCAACTGACCCGTGACATTTTGAATGTAGGCCAACAGACACTGGGTATCCAAACTAGCTTGTCTGCAGCTTTGTATGTGCACGAGACGCGAAGAAACAACAAATACGTTATATCCACAGAATATCAGCACTACTATTTTCAATTCCATCATTAAATATTTGTTTCTATCCTTAAGTTTATGACGATAATAGTTAATAGTTTTTACAGTATCAACAATTTCCGATCATGTATCAAATAAGCTAAAATAATATTTTGATTGTGTTTTTTTTTAATTATTTGATTGTACAGTGCTTTTATGTACCATTAAGGACACTATAAAACTATTATCGTATCGTATTTGCTCATTTGTGTTTGTAATAGCTTTAAAAAAGCTGACTCTAGAATTAACAGTCGAAACAACTTTAATATCGATGCAAATATACCATGTTGTCCATCAATTATACTAGATCCATATTTTTTTCATTTTTTCATTAAATATCGATTAAGATATCCAATGAATTATTACACAATTAACAAACACGGTTCGCCACTCCCTTGGATCTGGTTAGTTGTTGCTACTCCTTGGTATCGCATAAGCAAGGACTAAAACACTCTTATAGAGAGCAAAGCAAAAAATGTAAACTCAAATGATAAGTGTGTATGTTTCAATTAAGGTATGGATTGGATGCTATTAGTAAATGGTTCAGTCTATTCTTATGATAAGGCCACTGTTATAGGTTTTGTTTTTGAGTACAAACAAACCAAATGTAGCAATTTTGACTATAAACAGTCATATAAATTAAAATTCACATATGTTTAGCCGGTTAAGATATCAACCATATATAAATAAGTTCTTTTTTCCACTTTGCGGTCTAATTAAAAAAACATTCATACAAAACTACATTAAAAAATGAAGTCACTATTGAATGCCAACATATACTGTCCAAAAAAATTATCAGAAAAAATCAGCCATGTATACAATGAACACCTAAGATATGCCGAAACAAAAATTATTAAACTAAAAGTTTATCAGTAGAAATATAATTATGCATTACTCTATGGATTAATGGTTCTAACTTGGAGGAAGTTTACCATTTTTGGACAGTATACATGTATATTGAGACGGTTGCTATGAATTTGGTGTTGAATAAAAATATTTGGCGTTAAAAAACTATGCACTTAAAATTACATAAGAGTATTCAATTGTTCTTTTTGATTATCATTTAAGCTTATCAGTTATTAATGCCAAAACTATGTGAATCCGTTGAAATTATAGTTATAGAATAACTTTATTCTGAATTTGTCAGTAAGAAGCAAATAACATGTTGTACATTATGTAACAATGCGTTTTTGCAAAACATTCATAGCATATTTTGTTGAGAATCGTCAAATACATACGAGTAACAGAAACATATCCATAGACATATTTTCATTTGTATACAATTTTAGAAAGCTGAAAAAAGAACATACAAAACGATTAAGTAAAAAGAGAGGATATTTTACAGAAAAGATCGCTGTGTAAAATACATCGTAAAAAGAGAAGATATTTTACAGAAAAGATAGCTCTGTATTTCATAAACAAAATCAAATTTTGACCTATTTTGACATCGGCAGACTTGTTGATGAGTTTAAAAAGGACGGAATATGTGCAACATTGTATCATGTGCTAAATAAAAGTGTATGGGTATATTCGTGAATTACTGAATTCTAGATAACCTTAGATAATGTAGGTGGCAATAAACATGTAGAAGGGTTATTAAAGGTTATAAAGTGTATACCGCCGATTGAGAAGAAATAAAAACGACAAAATGATTGAGCATAGGTTATATTATTTCTCAAAACGCATCAATTTAAGTGAGCGCTTACATGCATACAACCCTAAATAAACACAGTGATCTAGGTTATCTGCATCCTAGTATAAAAACATGGTTTTGTTGTTGCAGCTGAGTGAGTGGATCGCCGAGATAATCTTTTGCGCAATATATATATATAGGTTGTGCAAAAACACGATGAACGGAAAAAAATCCCACCGAACATAATCCCTACCGGAAAAAAATCCCAAAGGACAAAATCCCCCATTGACAAAGTGTCATCCGGAAAAATCCAAGCTGAACAAATTCCTATTATTTTCTTAATAACAAATATAACAACACATAAACAAATTATTATTAATTATTGCAAGACGTATTAGGTGGACATTAATGCATTTTGTTAAATTTTGCAAAGTTATAAACTCTCCTTTCATAATTACAATTCAGATTCTAACCTAATCATGAAAGCATAATGGTCTTGGATCCCACTAATTCGAATTGCAAAATCATCCCGATTGTGTTACAGTGTCCACATGTGATCAAGTAAACCTTTGAACAGTGTTACTACGCATTGTGATTTTTGGAATCAGCACATACAAACAACCCTGTATCACTCCTTCAAAACCCACCTAACATCCCGATCTTGATTGATTTGTTTACATTACAATTTAAATTGCGATCATGTATTTCATATGCGACATGAGAATTGAGAAGCGGGCATCATTGTTCTAGAAAAAATGTTGATTTGAACATGATTATGGTATAGGGCGCTATATAAGAAATATTTTATAAAATAAATAAATAATAAATACATTAATAAAAAACAAGTTTCAGAGATATGCATTTAGACAGTTAAAAAAAGTTTATAATGCCAAAAATGTGTTAGGAAAAGTGGGATTTTGTCCTAGTGTACAAAACGGTCGGATTTTGTTCAGGGTGATATTTTGTCTGGAAGGGATTGTCCTAGATTCCAATACCAACAATGCGTTTGGATCGGCAGTATCTGATTACAATGCAGCGTGCTGATAATCTGTTTTTTTTTATCTAAAACCGCAAATGCGGTTGTTTACAAACAGATATCGTAGATACAATAAGTGTTTTGTATTTTTTTGTGATAAAAAGTGCCTTATCATGTTGTAAAAATAGATAGAACATTTATGTTAATGGGTAGACTTTCTACTTGCTAATGGATTTCTTACTTACATATTTGTTTTTTTATTTGTTAATCAATATTAAGCAAATCAAGCTCCACGTGGTTTGAGTATTTTGTGCATCGCTGGGCAAAAATAAAACTTTAGCAAAAGCACAGCACTTATTTGCATCCCTGATGTCGGCAACTTACTTGTAGCTTCTCTCTTGGTAAAACACTTCCTACTGATATATCGAAAGCGAATAGCACTGTTTTTTTAACGATTGCGACACAATGAAATGCCCCTTCATATTAATTTTCGATGGACTAAATTCCAATCCTTTAGCTGCGACTAAAAGCTTCCTTTATTTGTATGATATATTTGTGTCATTTCAATGTTATAAATATACATACTATTGTAATGACTTACAAATTTGGTAATCGTTTCGAAAACGCCACTTGAATGCAAATCATCGAGCAGGCCAAAAAAGTTAGAATGTATACGCTTTAAACGGTTCTAGGACATAATCTCCTGAGGGCAACATCTCTTGAGGACAAAAGACTAGTCATGTCTAGTATATCTCAAAAACCTGATGCCTTTACAGATACAGCGGTGTTTCATTACAAAGCAGTTTGCTGATAAACCAGAAGATTCTTGCTTGGCAAACGACCTTGTAGGAACGTCAGATTTGTTTTAGACTGTTAACATCATGAAAGTAATTAATGATATAACATGCCAGACGTACTTTTAAATTTGTGACCGTAATGACTCATCGCTGATTACAATCAGGGCTTATCTTTACATAATTGTTATAATACTTCATGCTTTCAGGAAAATACAGGAAATTATTGCCCCGTGAAAGATCATCCGGGAGGGACCGAAGGCGTAACCTGAGGTCCCTTTTTGGGCGTTCTCTCGAGGGGCAATAATTTTATCTTGAATTTACTGAAAGCATTAAGTATTATTTTTATTATATGCTTCTCGTGTTTTTTTTGTTAGCATGAACTTACTAAAGGCACACTGCAATACTCAAAACCCTAACATATGGATTTTTTTGCTAGGAAGGTCGATCAGCATGCAACCCGACAGGGTTACGTTCAGCACGAAATGAAACAATAAAGTTTCAACATATGCAACTAAGCATTGTGACGTATATTTCGCGTCACCGGCTTCTAGAAGGCCCTGGGGTTCTCCTTAGGTATTCTTTATAAAAAAAACAACGTCAACCATGCAATAAGAAACCGGGTAGTACAAATCATAGAAAATAAAAAGACGGAACTGGGGCGCTAAATTATTTTTGATATAACGTTTAAGACAAAAAAAGTTCGTCCATCTACTTGCAATATGACGTCGCATAGATTTCAGATATTGTTACAGTGAAGATTTTCTAAACTAATCCCATTATCACTAGGATTTTATATAATGATAAAATCTACAAGAAATACATGCTATGAAGTACGTTGCAATAATAGTTGCTGATGTAAGTGCGATTAATTGCAGGCGTGGATAAAGGGAAATATTGGATCAGCTTTGCAAGGAGTTAATGGTATATAGAGTAAAAGACTGAGCGATACCACAATTTTTAATTTAGGCTATAAAATATTAATGGGATTGGTCTAAATTCACACCTTAAGAGACATTCGTTTTGGATCAGGGCGTAATAAACCTTCATACAACAATAGTATAATACCGACTTACTGCATGACACATACTTTTAAAAACACATTCTTCAATTCCTATCCGGAACCATGATGGCCAGATGAATATTCATCTTTTGCATTTGAGAATTTAAAACCTTTTTGAAAATGATTAAAATTACGACTGACATTTATATGCAATGAAATGTTCCGCTAGCTTTTTTATTATTATATTTTGAATTACACTAATACATACTCAAAAAGAGTTATTGACGTTTATTACACTTTGTAATCCTTAGAATGTTCGTTGAATGTGTCAATTAAAATTAGATATTCTTGTCGTGTAATGATAACACGTGACTTATGTATTTGGTTGCTTGTTTATTGTTCGATTTAGTCAGCAAGGACAGAATCCCCGCGATATTTTTTGACATATATTTGATATATTTGATATATTTCATTTCAGATGAATACTTGTTAAAGCTTTAAATATCAAATAAATACAAGTAAAAAAGTAAATAAGTGAAACTGATTAAGTTGTCCGCTACCTCATCAATAGTTGAAAATTGATAAAAACATAGGAAATTAAATCAGAAGATCTATGGAATCCATCGAAGGAACGTAGCTCTCACAACGTTTTTAATCTTTCTCTCATGTCTTTTTACAATGTATTTCTCACAATGTCTTTCACTGAATGTAATTCTCATAAAGTCTTTCTTACAACGTCTTTTTCATGACGTCTTTGTCACAACGTCTTTCTCACATCTTTCTCACAATGCTTTCATTACATACTCCTCCTCGCAAAGTAGTCTTCAAAACATCGCTATATACGCGTTATATTTCTCTATGTGCCTTAGTCCTCAAATCACATTTTGTCAAAAAAAAAACCAGATTGCATTGTTTTTAAATAATAACGAATGATAAAGCTACGCAAAGCTTTTACATATGTTCTTTTCATGAGCGAAATGAAAACAAAATCCATCGAGGAATAAACGAGAATTCGTGTGTACATGCACAACTTATTGCATAACAAATACTAGCATTGCGAATATCCTTCAAAATGATATAATGATGCATATGAATGCTAATCATGTCATTATATAAAAACACATACATGATAGTAAAAGTATATTTCAAAATTAAATACGAGTGATCCGGATTACTGAACACAATTACATGCAACGAACAATGTTGCGATGTCACACAGATGGGATTTTGCTGTCTGTCGGTTAAACGAACGTCAACTGGATTTAAATTGAAGGGCTCCTTGCAACCTTGTGTTAAGCTATTTTTTAGATAAGAGGCACTGTATGATTTTGAATAGGTCATTTATATAGGTATTGGCAAATGGCTTAAGGATTAAAATATTTTGACTGCATCAATTTCGTAGCATTATTTATATGTAAAATATGGATCTATGAGTGTATGTGAGGTGGTTATGTGAGATGCTTGTATTTGACGCATGCACTATCACACAACATTTGATTTAGGATGCGCCTATCTAATCCGATCATAGCGACAAACACCAATTGTCTTGCCAAATTTATTAGCTTCGCTTAGATTATTTTTCAAATTTTACTGTCATACATTTTATTAAGAATAGGGGGAATTTTGTCCTCTATCCGTTTTTATAGAATAGAGGACACTGTATACTTATAAACAAAATCCAATCTCCACATCGGCAGACTTATTGCTGAGTTAAAATGAATATGTGCAACATTGTGTCATGTGAATAATCAGCTCACACGGGGAGAAATGTGGAATCCATATAACTAAAGTGGGCAATTTTAAGACTTCTCATATGATATGACAATGATATATGTATACCACAATCGAACATAATCATATTGCCAGACTATCCTACCAGACTGTTTGTCCCATGAAACTGATATTGATAAACATTGTTTTAAAATAATAAGATTAACCACGTAAGAACATTGATCACATGGCCAATTTAATTCTCAATGCCCGCGGGTCACCTTAACATCGGAATTAATATTTTCTACAAAAATAACTATTTATTTTCTACTATAAAAACGGTTAGAAAGTTTCACAATTTCACAAAATCGGTACTGTGTTGCTGGAACTGCGAACTAGATTTTTAGATATTTAGTCTAAAACCGTCTATGCTCTAATCAAAATATTGACTTGAAAATGTATATGTTAAAAAAAAATCGCGAGGTTACCTTAAACGGGGCGGATTTCATCTCAACGGCTTTTAATGAATATGTCGAGCCGTGCCAAAGGCCCCAAGCAATGCCACGGTTGTATCCAACATTGGCTTTTTTTCTGTATGGATTATTCAAAAAGGCCATTCCACAGTCTTCATACCAAAACCCTACCCAATCATGACTTTGTGCACAATGGTGATGTGACTCATGTACTGAATTTCATATTTCTTGCCGTAACCATAGAGTCACCACCGGCATTGCCACTGTACTCCCCAAGTAGCAGTCGGAACCATTCGGACTCATCAAGGACACGAAAGGTCGAGTAATGCGCGTAACGTTTTTCGTTGCTCCAATCTTCTAGATCGATTCTCAGTTCGTATGTTGTGTCACCGCCGGTAATTATTGCTAGGTTTGGGTTACCTAACCACATGTTACCGGTGAGACTACCGAACCGTCGCGGTATTCGTTCCACGAGCTGTCGAAGCTGACCGAGCCATCTTGGCGACGCTGGAAAACTAACCAGCCAGGACCACCGTTTGCGCTATCTTGGTCGCAATACACGTCGATCGCTTTGCGGTGGGATTCGCGATTGTGCGACGCAAAATACGTAGCCCGTGGTTCATATACGGTGTAGACTCCATTGCTGGTTTTGCCAAGAGCGTAAATATCCTGGCAGTTTTTGGGAAGGGATGGGTCGCATAGAGCGGTTTTCTGTATGTGTATAAAACACGATCTACTTTCTCAAGGATTTGCTGAGCAACAAGCGTATTTTGATCAGCATTTTGTTCAATTTTTTCTGGCAAGCTCTAGGTTCTGATCGGTGAACTCTTTAGTCAAAGATTTACTAATTTCGGGCGTCAGGCTTGCAAAATCGTAACTTTGACTGTTAATTGTTTGTGATATCTCTTCTATTTGGGTTTCAATGGTTTGTGATTTGACGGTCAGCGTTAGCATTTGTCCATTCAGCTCTTCAAGGTCTCTTTCGGTTTTGGTTGCTAGGTTTCGCAATTGGTTACTTTGACTGGAAACTGTTCTAGTAAGCGATCGAATTAGTCTGGTTACTTCTTCAATAATATTGTCGTGTCCGGATTTAGTCGCTAGGTTTTCCATTTCGGTAAAGATGAGATTATATTGATTGGTCACCTTTTGAGAGAACTCCTCCATTTTAGTTTCAATGCTCTCGCTTTTTATGGTTGCGGTTTGAATATGGTCAGTTATGTTTTCAATGCAATGATCGAGCTCTACTTGACTTGTTAAGTTTCGTTCGAGAGGAGCTCATTTTGATATGTCACTTTTTGTGTGATCTCTTTCATTTGAGTTTCTATACTTCCGCTTTTTGAAATAAGAGCTCGAACGTGTTCTGATAGTTCGGTCATGACAGTATCAAGTTCGGCTTTCCTTGCAAAGTCTGCTATTCCATTAGAGAGTAGCTCTTCTTGATTGGCCACTTTACTTGACATCTCTTCCATCTGAATTGCAATGCTTCCGCTTTTGATGGAAAGGGCTTGAACATATTCGGTTAGTTCTTCAATGTAGTTATCTATTTCTGTTTTTGTCGCTAGGTTTTCCAATTGGTAGCTTTGTCTGGAAACTGTTCTGGTAAGTGATCGAATTGGTTTGGTTACTTCTTCAATTATATTGTCGTTTTTAGATTTAGTCGCTATGTTTTCCCTTTTGGTACAGATGAGCTCATATTGATTGGTCACTTTTTGAGAGATTTCATCCATTTTTGTTTCAATGATCTCGCTTTTGATGGTTGCTGCTTGAATATATGCAGTTAGCTCTAAAGAGAAGTTATCGAGCCTGACTTTACTTGCTATGTCTGCCATTCCGGTAGAAAAGAGCTCATTTTGATATGTCACTTTTTGTGTGATCTCTTTCATTTGAGTTTCAATACTTCCGCTTTTTATAGTTAAAACTCGAATATGTCCGGATATTTCTTCAATGATATTCTCGAGTTCGGCTTTACTTGCTAAGTCTGCCATTCCATTAGAGTAGAGCACTTCATGATTGGTCAACTTTCTTGAGATCTCTTCCGTTTGAGTTTCAATGCTTCCGCTTTTGATGATAAGGGCTTGAACATATCCGGTTAGTTCTTCATTATAATTATCCATTTCTGTTTTGGTCGATAGGTTTCGCATTTGGTAACTTTGGCTTGTAACTATTCTTGTAAGTGCACTAATTTGTCTCGTAAGTTCATCAAAGACATCATCGAGCTCAGTTTTTGTCGCTAAGATTTTCATTCCGTTAGGAAGGCACTCATTTCGAATGGACACTTGTCGTAAAATTTCTTTCGTTTGAGTTTCTATGCTTTCAGTAATCCGATTCAGCGCTTGAACTTGTCCCGTTACTTCTTTAATGCTATAATCAAGATCGGTTTTGGTAGGTAAGTGTTGGAATTTGTAACTTTGACTGGTAACTGTTCTAGTTAGCGATTGAATTTGTCTAGTTACTTCTTCAATTATATAATCGTGTTCAGGTTTAGGTGCTAGGTTTTCAATTTCGGTTTCATTTTGATCGGTCACTTTTCGTGCAATTTCTTCCATTTGAGCTTCAATGCTTCCGCTTTTGATGGCTAGTGCTTGAATATGTCCGGATAGTTCTTTGATAACATTAGCGAGTTCGGCTGTAGCCGTTAAATTTGTCGTTTCGTTAAATATGTGTTCATTTTGATCGGTCACGCTTTGGGAGATTGATTGTATTTTAGTGTCAATACCTTCATTCGTGAGAGTAAGTGCTCGAATATATCCGGGTAGCTTATCAATTACAAAATCTAGGTCGGCTTTAGTCGCTAATGATGCGATTTGGTTAGAGTGGAGCTCATTTTGATCGGTTACGGTTTTGGAGATAAGTTCAATTTTAGCTTCAATGTTTTCGCTTTTGAGGGTTAGCGCTTGCATTTGTCCGGTAAGCTCTTCAATAACAGTATAAAGTTCGGTTTTAGTCGCTAAGTTTGACAATTCGTTAGAGTGATGCTCATCTTTATTGGTTTCTTTATTGAAGATCAATTCAGTTTTAGTTTCAATGTGTTCGCCTTCGAGGGTTTTGTTCGGTTAGTTCTTCAATAATGGTTTTAGCCGCTATTTGTGCCATTCCGCTAGAGAACAGCTCATGTTGATTGGTCACTTTTTGGGAGATCAGATCAATTTTTGTTTCAATGGTTTCACTCTTTGACGTTAGGGCTTGAATTTGTCCGGTTAGGTCTTCAATAGAGTTATCAAGTTCGGTTCTAGTGACTAGGAGTGCAATTTTGTTAGAGAGGAGCTCGTACTGATTGGTCACTTTTTGGGAGATCAGTTCAATTTTAGATTCAATTA
This sequence comes from Hydroides elegans, assembly GCA_001703475.1. Classification (NCBI taxonomy): domain Eukaryota; kingdom Metazoa; phylum Annelida; class Polychaeta; order Sabellida; family Serpulidae; genus Hydroides; species Hydroides elegans. The sequence continues at coordinate 31,359 of LQRL01186739.1, forward strand.
TTTCGCTTTTGAGGGTTTGCACCTGACTTTGTCCGGTTAGTTCTTCAATTGCATTATCGAATTCGGCTTTAGTTACTAATGTTGCCAATCCGTTAGAGAGGAGATCAGTTTGACTGGTTACAGTTTGCGCGACCAGTTCCATTTGAGTTTCAAGCCTATTAAGCTTTGTTTTTCTCGCAAGGTGGCGCGTAGTGTTGACGAGCAGTTGCTCATTTTGTGTGGCCAACTGACCTGTGACATTTTGAATGTAAGTCAACAGGCATTGGGTATCCAAACTAGCTTGTCTGCAGCTTTGTATGTGCACAAGACGCGAAGAAACAGCGAATAGGTTATATCCAAAGAAAATTAGCAAAACTATTTTAAATTCCATTATTGAAGCATTTTTTATATCATGGAGTTTATGATGATAGCATTTGAGTTCTTATTGAAAGTATCATTTATTCCTGACCATGTCTTAAATCTTCAAATACATTAAGTACGAATGTATTTCATCAAATATCGATTGAAATATCCATTTAACTCAATATCAATTAACGAACATTGCTCGCCGCTATTCATCGCCTTTATCTGGTTATTTGTTGCTTCTCCTTTGTATCGCATCAAATAATTAAATCAGCTGAATTTGATTAAATGGATTTTGTTCATTCTTTATTTGTCAGTAAAATGCAAATAAGATAGTGCATACATGTACAAATTGTGTTGTTGCAAATTATATCACAAAAAGAGGATATTTCGACATCAGCAGACTTAGTGCAGAGTAAAAAAAGGAATATGTGCACCATTATGTCATGTGCAAAATAATAGTTTACGAGGAAAAACGCTGAATTATTATTTAGATTCCTGATAATGAGCGGAATTTGTCAGAATACGTATTATTAAGTAGTCGATTTTAGGACTTCAAATATGATATATCAAAACAAAAAATATTTGTACCACACTCGTTAACTCGTTAATTGCCATATTACCGGACTATTGGGCCCATCAAACTGACAATGCTATATCTTTTAATGGATTGATCAGCCACGTTAACGCATTAACCATTGTCCTATTTTATCACAGTGTCCATGGGTCAGCTAAGATGGGAATTTATATTCAAAAACAGTAAACTATTCATTTTTGACCATCAAAACGATTATTGGGCTAATATTAAAATTCTAAAACTATTGAAAGATTCAACCTTTTAACGTTAACCTCCAGATAGATTTTATTTGCAAATGTTATATCAAAGACCATATGGTGGACCATATTTTAATGAAACGGTAATGTTATTCTCGAAAAAAGCATAAATTAAAGAGAGCACCTTGATGCATACAACCCATAATAAACACACTGCTCTTGATATTCCACGTCCTAGTCTTAACACTTTTTGCTGCAGATAAGTGAGTTGAGCAGCAAGATAATCTCTCAGTCTCATATCTATTTCAAAATACATAGTAACAATGGAGTTCCCAGTGATTCATTTTTATGAAATATATATTCTGCTGGTAACTCTAAATAAAAACTAAATTTATATATAAAAAATATAAATTCGATCCCTAAAGTAAGCATTTTATATGAAATAAACTATGTTTAAAAACGTATAAGTGTTGAAACATGGAAATGTTCTATTTTGGCAAATGTGTGTAGGGGCATGATCAATTTCTTGCCGGCGATGTTAGGCTGGCAAAGAGTTTTTGGGATTTCCTTGCAGGCATGCAAAACATACAGTTTTTACATCAAGGGATTATATTTCACCAAGTGAAACTACAAATAAATTCGTTTAATACCACAAATAAATTATTTTTAACCAAATTCTAAATATTGTTCGTTGGTAACTCCTGATAACACCAAACCATTTTGATATGGGAGTGTCTGATAACCAAGCTGCTTGCATATAGTCTTAAATGCTTTATGCAACCTCCAACGTAGATGTTTGCAAACAGATATAGTAGATAGCTATGTTGTTTTGCATTTGCTTATTTTGTGATTAAAAGAGTCTTAACTGGTTTATGGTAAAAAGAGTTTTTTCTGGTCTCCTAAACGCCTCCTTTATCTTATTTTTTATTACTAATATAGTGATAATAGTATGTTTATAATAATATATATATGTTTATAATATAGTATGTTTGTGCCATTGCCTTTGCTTGGCGAATAATAGCCCTTAACAACCGCATAATATTTTTTGCATCCCTGACATACAGACAGTTGCATACAGTTTCTCTCTTGATAAATATACGTCCTAATGACATCCGTTTATATAAACGGACATGTAAAGATGTCCAACTTGAATTTAGTATTTCATCGCCACCCCTTTGTCCTTGAATGATTTCAATATGACGCAAAAATAATTATTTTGGCAAAAAAAACCAACCCGACAAATAATCCTTCAATATCTGTAGGCTTGTCGAAAGCCAACGGCCTTTACCCGGCGTAAACCTCATATATTTTGGTCAATATATTTTGTGGATGTCGAGTAATTTCCTTAAAATTGGAGGTTTGCCGGTTGTAACATACAACTCCGAATGGAGAAGACGCTTCGCGTGTCACATTTAAATCTGGGCCTAGATATATAAGAAAAGTGTGTAATCTGACGTCATTATATCTGACGTCATTGAAACTTACTGTCTTACAAATAATTTTAAAGATCATTGCAAATAGCCTTGCAAAATTAATTAATGATTCAGATGAATGCTTTTGATATCATAATTAGTAATTAAAAATAGATTAAAATGAAATATATTTCAAAAATATACATAGTTTGATCCGTATAACTGCATAAAATACATAAAAAATGCATAACAAACGCATAAAATGCATAAATGCATTATAATAAATAAAAAATAATTTAATGTTGCAGAATAAAATTTCATAATTAAGATATATAAATGGGATTATATTTTTTTAAATCACTATAGTTTATGTGGAATCCGTATTAATGCAATTTGATGAAAGGTATGAAAATGCATAAAACTTAAAGCATGATGCTTTGTTTTGTAATATAAATAAGGTGTTTTTACTTTTTACTTTATAATTACGCAACAGCTTGCTAAAAAGCATTTTCTTGACATTTATTAACATGCAGAGAACCGAAATAATCGTTTCGGTTATCGCCCTCGCTAAATAACGGACCGAGAACGCCTTGCTCACGTAGCTTTACGTCCTTTTGGCCATGATGTAAATAGACGCCTCTTCGATGTAAAACCTGTTGCGTCGCATCATTTCCTTAAAATGATATATTTACGACTTAACGACGTATATTGACGTGACGTATTAACAGGTAGGAACAGCATTCTACGTAATTAACAAATATGTATAGCTTTTTTCGCTTTAATCTGGTTATTTGATGTTTTTTCTTGGAAACGCATCAAATAAGAATTACAAATCTGATAATAGAGCAAACTTGCAGCATTTAGAAATTTAAGTTTTAATTATATATTCATTATCACAGAACTATATTGTTCCATGCTATGTAATAAATCCTAAAATTTGAGTAAAATAAACACGTTCTAATTTAGATGTTGATGAAAAACAAATTTAACAGTTCAATTTGATTTATTTACGATTCAACTATTTATTATTCTAAATATGTTCAATGTATTTTGATAATAAGGTCAATGATATTTCAATTTATTCCAAACCAAACTGATTGTATTGAACGCTTTTGATTTTTTATCCGTTTTATCATACTAAGTTAAGCTTTTAAAGCATTTTTTATATGTGATATTCTACGTGTACAATTCCATAAAAATCTATTGTTTATGCTGTGAATACATGCCCGTCAAAACATTATAATAAGACCAAGTCTCAACTGGTTCTGACACCAGAAAACTGATATCCGAGTCAATCAAAAGGACATGTATATTATTGTTTTATGTACAAAATCGCCGTTTTGAGAACATAAATGATGAATTAATGGCCTACAGATTCTCGATAATGATTGGAATATAATTGTCAACCAATTGAATAAAAGTGAAATATTTCAAAAGGTGGACAATTCTAGGACTGAATCCACATGTATTTGATTTTCTTTAGGGTGTCAGACAGTGTAAAAATCAACAATAACACCCATTACACCAATAACACATTCATTGCTTATGAATGTTATTTATGTTACTTATGTTAAATCTTACACAGGAAGAAACGTAAAATCGACGTAAATAGCCTCATTTATTATGTTTATCACGTGTATAAATTTATAAATTGTTGCAACGCAAAAAAAAACATTTTTATGTGCGACACAGCTATCAATTATGGTTTTATTAGACGTTTGTCCAATAAGCAAAAAGTATTTTAAAATCAAATAATCATCTACGTATTTTGCTTTATAACTTGCGGTCATGATTCAGATGGAGCATACAAAAAATAAATTATTATATATCAGATGTAGTTTAGGCTATGAATACGGTTATTGGATTAGGTATTTCAATTAAAAGAAATGAGCTTCTTATTTGATAAATGTCGACCTTATATTACAAAACAATTGTATCTTCGAGCTCATCTTAGGAAAACGTTACATACCCGAAAATATATCGCTGACAACATGCTTGTCAAATAAAGTGCCTTTATTTTTCTAAAAATACTCCAAAACCAAAATGAGCATGTTGATGCATCCAACCCAAATATGTATGGTTTGCTTGCAAATCCGTATACTAGCAAAACAAACGTTATGTTGTTGTTGATTGAATGCGGAGCACCGAAATCTTTGCTCTAGCTCAAGTATGTCTATAAAGTCTAATAAAACTTATGCATTTACAGATACAGTAACGCCTTATTGCAAAGCAGTTTCCTGATGAACTGGATATTTTTTCTCGAGAAGATTCTTGCTTGGCAAACGACTCTCTGTGAACGTCACATTTGTCTTAGACATTAACATTATCACATAAAAAGTATCCATTGAATTAACATGCCAGACAGACGAACTTTTAAATAAGTGGTTGTTAGGTCTCATTGTCGAGTGCAATTAAAATCAGGCGCAGATCATGATAGTTTTTTAATTAAAAAATATGCTTTCAGAAATAATACGAGAAAGTATTGCCCCGAGGGAGACAGTCCGGAAGGGAGACCATAGGCGAAGCCTGAGGTCCCTTCCGGGTTGTCTCTCGAGAGGCAGTATTTTTTTAGTATTTTCCTAAAAGCTTAAAACATTATTTTTATAACATGCTATTTGTGTTTGTTTTGTTAGCATGGACTTTAAAAAAGGCACAGCGTAATACTCAAAACCCTAAAAAATGGACGTTCTTGAATATAAAGGTCAATCGGAATGCAACACGAGAGCGTTTCGTTCAAGGCAAAATGACGCAATGAATGCTTCAACATATGCAAATTAGCATTGTGACGTAGTATTGCATCATCGGGAAAATACGGCTTTTCAAAAGCCTTGTGACTCATCTTATGTTTTCTTTATAAAAGACAAAGCCAAGCATTTGATAATGAATGAACCGGTGAGTGCAAATGATGATAATTAATGACGGAACGGGGGCTCCAATCGATTTGTGATATGGCGTTAAAGACGAAACAAGAGTGCGTCAATCTAATAACAAGAGAGCGTCAATCTAATTGCAAAACAATATGACGTCACTAAGATTTCAATATTGCTGCGTCGACGATTCTCTTAACTAATCCAATCATCACTTACGTGATTAAATATACAAGAACGACTTGCTGGGAAGTACGTTACAATAATATTTTTTCTGTAAGTGCGATAGAGAGCAGGTGAGGATAAAGTGAAATATTGTAAGGGGTGTAAGCAGCTGATGGTACAGTGTAAAAGACTGAGTGGGGCCGCTGTACAATATTTGTGGGCTGGGTCTAAATTCACGTCTTGTGAGACATTCGTTTTGGATCTGGACGTTATCAAACTTCATACAACAATATTAAGATACCTAGCTACTGCCAAATCACCAAAATTACGTCTGACATGTGTATGCAATGAAATGCTCAATTAGCTTTTGTTTTTGTAATTATATTTTGAATTACACTAGTGCACACTAAAACGTTATTGACATTTATTATACTCGTTGTTGATCCTAAGAACGATCGTTGAATGTGTCCATTAGACTTATATGTTCCTATCCTGTTATGATAACACATGACTAATATATTTGATTGCTTGTTTACATTTCGCTAATGTTAATGCATTTAAATAACAAAATGACTGCTCGGGACAATCATCAATAACGCATTTTGCATGCATCAATGTCTTAATGTGCCAAATCCCTCAAACACTTAATAAAACAACGCATTTTAATTCTATTAGCCAGTGTTAGAATAATGTTATGAACGGTGGTGGTTATGTAATATGCTCTTTTGGGGATAAAAAGCCTGGTTGCAAGAAGATAATTAATCTTCATTGCCGTGTTTTTACATTGCAGTCTGATTTGAAATGTTAACATGGAATAAATAAGTACATAATGACAAAAATTAGTTCAAAGTGCATATGTGTCACATTTTCACATAATTTACTGCAAGACCAAACATACAAAATACTTCTGAATCTTGAATGAAAATATGTCAAATCTTATTTCCGTGTATACCACATAGACATTGATGTTTTTGAATATTGAAATTCTGTGGAAAAAAAACGTTGGGTTTTTAACACTTAATTACTTAGCTGTGCTACCAACGACAACTTACCTTGTCAAACGGGAAAACGTTGCACACAAGCTAATAATATCTTTGTTTTGTTTCAAGCAATAGGTAAAAAAATATATGATGTTTTTATAGCTACCACCTTAAAGCAGTGATTATGCATAAGCATGTAGCAAACAAAAAAGACATTCATTATATGCAAAATAAGCATCATATTACATGCGTACAATGGGCGTGAATTCGACGTCAAGATATAAAGATCGACTTAAATATAAGCACAGAAACAACATTGTGCGAAATACCTATACCAAGTGAAGTTGCACTTTTCAAAACATCAAGAAACTGATTGGTCACACTTTTAAACATATACAACTTTGTTTTGATTACGCATCACTAACCGCCATACAAAAGAGCACAAAGTAGATTCGAGTCGCTCGTTAAGTAAAGGAACTTATTAACAGCATGACAAAGAATCATATCAAAAATATTAATTCAAATATTTTGATGGGTGTTTGCTTAGAAATACCGTACACTACCCATGCTTCAAACGATTTATGTATCACTCTAATCAATATGTTTTTTTTAATTATGCAGTTAATTTGATAACATTTTTGGTTACAGATATGAACTCTCGATTGACGGAATTGTTTTTTTGTATTTTACTGCAATGTACATTCTGCCTAAAATGATAACTGATATGATTGGCATAATCTTTTTAAAAATCGTATTTATCAAATTATTATTAAAAACTGATGGAATTCAAACTTTAAAATATCAAGCTTAAGTACTAAAACTTTGTGAACATGCAATTCTATACTTTTTCACTACCCAAGCTACAAATCTACAAATAATCTCATTTGTTTATTGTCGGGATATAGCAACATAGAAAGCAAGTGACGAGTTTTAACAGTTTGAATGTGTGTGTATAAACTATGAATAAACGGCAAAACATTCTAATATTGAATTTGAAACTAAAGTATAACACCAGGCAGAAAATTCGTGATTTCATACCATTAAGTGATATATGAAAAATTATGAAAAATATACTTATGTTTGTAAAAAAAAGACAATAACAGGAGTTTGTTACTGATTGTTTGTCTTTTGTTAAAAGACGCAGATCATCACATTTGGCAAACAAAAACCTTATAATAAAGAATGCTGACAAAATATAATGTCTTTTATTGCATGTTGAAGAGAAAAATATAAAGAAATAAAAGAAGCTGTCCGGGAGGTCCGTAGAATATGATACGGAACTTATGCCTCTTTTTAAATTAGATCTACATTTCCGCGTAGGAATATGTTAAATCCTTAAAAT
>LQRL01186743.1:17375-31951 GCA_001703475.1 Hydroides elegans
CAAACCCCGGTTTGCTTCGCAAGCCGTGGCTAAAAACTGTATCAAAATTATATGCACGCATACTATTTAATTATTTCTGTATGGCTTAAGAAATTGGATAACACAACGCATTATGATAAACAATATAAAATGATGCTTTAAATATCTTCACATCTTGCATATATTTGATAAAAACATATGCGTGAAATTAATTGCGAAAAACTACATAATCACCACGTGGTAATTACCCACGCTCAACCGGAAGTAAATTTTAGCAGTAATAGGATTGGGCATGTGAGTTGTATAAAGGCACGGGGCCTGCGGCCCCGGGCCGATTAAATCTACTTTAAAAATAGTATTGTAGCAGAACAATTTATATTAAGAATTATAGTAAAATAGGGACAGATTTGAAGAAAGAACGTAACCCTGCATATTTATTTTGAAATATGAAAATACTATCCATGTTTTAATTTGATTAAGAAAATATCATATCTGCTTCATGTTCCTTCATAACTTCTTCAGAACAACTGTCTTCATAACAGAAATACACTGTACTAGAAAACTAAAAAAGAATTGGTTTAAAACTCATAAAGCGTTTAAGCAACTCGAATTTAATATATACTTCAAGCTAAAAGCAAAGTTAGTTAAGATTTGAGTTAAATGCAAAAGTTCACTATTCAACTTACTGTCGGTCAGTCCTGTAAAAGCACAATATGCAAACATGTACAATATTTAAAGCAAAAACAAAGCAGAGAATCATTCAGCCAAAAAATAATCATTATTAAAGAAGCTGACGAGCATTTTATAGTTAGCCAATAATTTTATTCCTTTTAATATCCAACACCTTAGGGCAATTTGTAGACTATATATTTCATATAATCTTAAGTTTAACAGGCATAAAAATACATACATTATCCAGATTATTGAGGAATGTTTCCTTTTCACATTATAACCGCTATATATTCTAATTTGCATGTGATCGCTGTGAATACACATTTTTATTTAAGATTTTATATAGGAAGAACTTAGAAGGCTTCTCTTCTCTAGAAAATATAATTTTACATGTTCACTGTGCATTTATCAAGATATGACTCAAATGAACATAGTGTTTCATATAAACGCAAGAAAGATATTTAATTTTCAAATATTTGATAAAGCATTCTATATTCTTCCTTTGATTTTCCTGTGATTATAAATGTGATTTTTATCTATGTTACACGCATGTTTCAAGATACCTGGCGCTAAAACTCTCTATGTCAGAATCCTCCTCATAGTCATATTCCCTGTTTATAAAACTACTCATATTAGCAATAGTTTGTATTTTGGATATTTAGATGTGCATATTAAATAATGTAAAGCCTAAATATAAAATATGCAAAATAAAGCAATGCTAGAGATTAGCGGCATATGCTCATTGTAGCCTTACTGTAAGGGAAGCCTGCTTGCAAACACGTAATGCAGAAAAATCCTAATGCTTAAGGAGAAACACAATGCAATATACTTGTATATTTTTTTCAAATGCAAGCTTCAAACGTAAGAATTGAGAAATGGGGAGGGGATTTTACAGATATAAACATTGCTGTTCAATTACAATCATTTACATTGTTTGGAAACTAAACACTATCTACAAGGAAATTGAACAAGGGGAAAGTTGGAAAGAGATGAGGGGGGGGGGGTTGACATAGAAAGAAATTACGGGAGAGAGAGAGAGATAGATAGATGGATAGATAGATAGATAGATAGATAGATAGATAGATAGATAGATAGATAGATAGATAGATACGCAGAGAGCAGGGTGGCCACACAAAAGTCAAAATAAAATTCCAGGTGTTTTCCAGGTTTTTCCAGGTTCGATTAAAAAATTCCAGGTTTTTGCAATGGCACATTTTACCAAGAAATGACACTTTTAACACCGTCGCATGAAATTACTGCTCAAAATTTAGAAAAACAAAGTCAAGCTAGTATTAAATATGGATGTCACACAACCCAACCAACTATTTTAGTAAAATCCTCCAGGTTTTTGGACGACTCGGAATAATTTTTGGATGTACAGGGGTGCATCTTTGACAAAAATCGACGTCCATCTCACACAACACTTGAACAGCCCAAATGACACTTGCGCTTCAGTTTAATATTCAATCTTCTATAAGGCGAGCGCCGAAGGCGCGAGCGCAGATTTTATGGTGATTTCTTAAGAAATTATATCGTACCGGTTTTGAATTCGGTTCAAATGACATTCGCACGAGCGCGAGCGTTTTTTTGAAACCCCGCTCGCTTAGCCCATACGACGGACTTAAATGTTTATGCGACCATGAGACTGCTATGGTGCAAACGTGCGATCTGTTATTGTTAAGATGTGCAATTTGGGTTGTCAAAATTTCCACTTTGACTTATCAAAAAATAATATGCATTTGATATTTTATTGAGCACAGACGCTTCCCTGGAAGCATAACATTAAATTTTCTCTGAGTAAAATTATAATAACCTCGATTTCTAATATTCAAATATCAACATTATCGGTTACATTTGGTTATCAATATTTCAGCATCTCTCGAAGAATGTTGTCATGTTTTGTCACATTTAACAAAATATTTGGGTGAGTTGTCCAAAAATGTGAATTAGTACACAAAAATATTGGGTAATTGTAAAAAAAAAACCTGTACACAACTTTTGGGTAGTTGATCAATATTTATTGGGGTGAGTCGGTTTTAGGGTGAGCGTCTCTGATACATGTTACGTAATTGAAGTTTTACAGTTTAAATATGGGTTTTTGATTGCATTATATATATCAAGTTAAAACAGTTAACCTATATCATAATTATTTGCATTCCATTTTTGTACCAAACGCTTCAAATTTCACATGAAGTAACCTTGATCTTAACAATTCAGCAAATTCAGCCACAATCTATTGTTTTAGACCTTTTGGCTGATAAATGCTTAATCGGTTGAATTTGCTAACACGAAAGACACATAACCATTTTCATACTCATTCGCACAGCAAATGATACATTTTAGTAGCATTTAAATTACGAGCGCCGAAGGCGCAAGAATTTTTTAAAAGTAAAATTTTATCAAATATTTAGCAAATAAGACCTGGAAAAACCTGGAATTTCAGATTCAGTAAATTCCAGGTATTTTCCAGGTTTTTGGGATGATTTTCTAAATTCCAGGTGTTTTCCAGGTCTGGAAGAGATGGTCGTGAAATTCCAGGTTTTTCCAGGTTGTGGCCACCCTGAGAGAGAGACTTCAATCTTGGGCTAAATCACATCCGAATTCCCATACACAACATAAAACCTAACACTTACGTTCTGCAGTTGACGTCCATAGGGGTCGTCCAGAGCGGCCAGACGTCGCTGCCGAAGGCGGCTAGGTAGACTGATGATCGGCTGCCAAGCTGCTCGTCGATCAGGTGCTGCAAACAAAAGAGACACATAGGTTTAGGAGGATTATGTGTTGATGATATCTTTGAAAGTTCAAATTTATAATGCGCATCTAGACCTTGCTAGAAACAAATGAAAAAAAAATACATCGAAGATGCGCACAGAAAGAAACGGCTTGATAAAATGGCTAAATACATTTTAAGGATGTTTTAAATTATTTTCGGTGCTCGTTTGATTGTTATAAAGATATCTTCAGATATCATGTATAGACTACACCATAATACTGATGGGTAGCTTAAATATCAAAATCAATCATTGATATACAATTTTTTAAATCTCAAAAACAAAATCTGGAATTACCGCCAGGGATTCAGAAAATGTGCCTTGTCTGCCAAAGCCAAGATTTGCATCGGATGAGTCAATCAAAATGCCGATCTTGGAGCCCCGCACTAAGCCGAATATCTGTAACCAATTCATTTTTATGTCAAAATATGTTTGTATTTGTATGAAATTATTATAGATTATGATTGTCAATATTCATTTTGTTTAATATCAAAGAATACAAGAAATGAATAACGTTGTGTGTCTTTCGAATATCACATTAATTCATTCATGAAGTTCGATGCTTTATATCATCAACCAGTTTCATCAATATGTTCATAGAGCACAAATCAAAATTTTATTACTCTGACTATCAACTTTTACATAAAACAGTTCTATCAAATAAAGAACTTTTTCTTACTCTTTTGCTTCCTTGCAACAGCCATTTGATTCGTTTGGTGTAGTGCTCGATTGCCCTGCAAAACAATTGAAAGCGCAAATAGTGAATACACAGTAAAATGAAACTTCTCTGTAAAATACGCCTTTTCAGCTCAAAGAAACCTTCAGAACTCAAACATCTAATTTTGAGCTACTTATCTGTGTTTTACTCAAAAAGGCGTACAAAAATATTTTTTATCAAACAATCACTGAAGTCAGACTGTACTTTTCCAAAAATGTAGAGAGATATTGGCAATAAAGGAAGCTTTACAGAGCCTCCTTAATTCAACATTCTTTTCCTTATTCATTTATATTTATGGGACTTAAACATGTAGTAAAGAAGCTCTTTGAAGCTTACATGTTAAGTTTATATTCAAACTCGTTGATGTCAGCAGCGTCGAACTGAAGGTGCTGCTGCACTTTGCCCGATTCACGATCTGCCTTTGGTCGCTGTACCTGAAAGCACAATGAAGATGAATGAATATAGACTTTTATCGATGCATATTTTTGCGAAGGAACTATATAAATGAAGGGAAAAATTAACAGATAAACATCTTTTTTGTTTACAGTTATTTGATCATAATTTTAATTTTCAATCTCCGACTGCCCATAAAAGTTCTGCGGTTAGCACCCTCAAAATCTAAAAGAGACTGTAACAATAGAATCGGAGTTAAATCTCATTCAACCTAAACATGAATTATTTTCCATTCTATCCAATTATCATTAACTGGTTTCCCTTTTTTTCTCACCTGTCCCCTTGCCACGAGGTGCTTGAGCGCCAGCTGCAGCTTCTCGATGCTGTGCTGCTCGAGCCACTCGGCCGAACTCTGCACTTCCGCGTTCGTCGCCTTCTTGCCATCCGAGCGCTAAGCAAATATATTGGAGTTATATGTGAAAGAAAATCAAAGGGATGAGCAATTATGTTATCACAATGTCACCTCGATTGTTTGCAAGCTTTTCGCTACAACGTTTGTAATCGGCGTAATGTATTTCCGCGTCCATCGTTCTTTTTACAATCTGAGCGTTTACGGGATATAACAGTAAAAAGCTAATTTAAGATATGGATCATGTCATTGAGCAAGATTCTTATTGATTCACTATTTTTTTTACAACAGCCAATCAACGAAAGGTAAATGGCAGTTGCTATCCGAGCAAACATTCGCACGAAACTGATTTAAATCTGAGATGTTTTCCTTGCTACGCACAAAACAAGAGCAGTAGAAACATTGTATTATTTTATCTCGTCGTCACAAAATTCTTCAGTAACCTCTGCAAATAGCAGCTCAATACTCACAACAAGATCAGCCGTCTGGTTAATATGCGTCACGGTGAAATCATCGGGTTCCTTCGAGCCTTTCGTCTTGGTATTGGACCACTTGGGCTGCTTGCCTATGGCCAGTTGTTGTTTCGCGTAAGTGCGCATGACCTCCTTATAACTGCGGTCCATGCGCTTCCGGCTCTCGAGCGCCTCGTCGTCCAAGTCATCACTGTCGGCTTTGCGGGCAGCTCTTAGAATGGAATATATATATATTATATAAATAATTATAAATCAATAAATATAATTAAATATAAACAACGGCAGTCCGCGCGCTTGCGACTCTCGAGGGCCTCGTCTTCCAGATCATCGCTGTTCGCATCAGCGGCTTTGCGGGCAGCCCTAGGAATGCAAAATAAATACATATAAATAGATGGATTTTCGGGAAGGTCTTGAAAAATGAATATTATTTACATATAGTATATGTAAACGGTAGCGAGCGCATATCACATAAACTTCATTCTGAAATTATCAATGCATATTTATCCAAATTTGAGGCTGGATTCTGTATGCACTTTCATGATGTCTCAAAACAAATAATTATTTCAATGGCGTAAAATTACCCTGACGGATGTAATGTAATGTTGACCTATGGAGAGAAACGAAGTGCAGTATGTATGTCATGTTGATTAAATATTTTCTATTATATAATGTCTTATGGTGAGTGTACTGATGCAGCAACAAAAAAAAACACTCTTTTCCTATGTATTTGTTCTAAAGATGAAAACAAACTATTTGTGAATTGTATATTAAAAATGTCTGAGTGAATAAAAAGAAAAAAAGTGTTGTCCATAATTAAAATTACCCTGACGGATACATGTTTTGTTTTCATTAGTAGGGGTCGATGATAGATTTACAATTTTTAAAAAAAAAAAACAATTTAATCAACCCATTTCTTCTATTATACTGTACAATAATGTAATTTTGATAAGTTACAAAATAGAATCCTCGAGCAATCTTACCTTCGACTCTTTTGTTGACCTTCATCATCGCTATCCTGAGTTCCAAATCTTCTATTTTTTGAGGGATCAGCTTTTACTTGTAACCTATCAAATAATTTATTTAGAATTTATGTAATTCAGTGAATCAATAAAAACAGAATCATACTTGCATAATTTGTTTTATGCCTCGGATAATACACTGATTCATATGTAGCAGAATGGCTGAAAATGCTATGAGGATAATTGTTAACGTGAATGACAACTGGTTTTACATGTGATGACCAATAGATGAACGAAGCTTTTTTTCATTGTTTATAATAATGTGTTTTGAGTTCATTTGTGATGCATTCCTGTTGATACAGAAAAAAAAACAAATTAATATACCCAAGAGACAAGCACAGAGTGACATAGCTCGTACATCTATATTAAGCTATTGCAAATATGTGGCGAAAATAAATCATATTAACAAAGATCTAGAAGCATTTTAGAGAAGCATGTGTGAAAAACGAACAAGTCTAATTTTTCATTTGATATAACATTTATCTAATCCCAAGTCAAATATGAATACGCTAAAAAATCAAGACATCAATACATTGTTTAAAGAAAACATCCAATCATCACGAAAAGTTATATGCATTTTCAATATTACTTGCAACTGATGCATGTATAGTGAACTGGAGTCGATGATGATTTGTATGAAATGTTTGTAAAAGTGTCTTTTTGACATTCAGTTCACTCCGTCTCATGTTTTTGAGACAAAGTCAAAGCTCAAACCAAACAAAGGCTGCGGTCCGGATGGTATACACCCGCATGTGTTAAGGAAAGTAGGAGCGCTCAGTAAACCCCTATACATTCTATTCCGAAGCTCATTAGACAAGGGGGTCCTTCCTCAAGACTGGAGAATAGCTAATATATGTGCATTACATAAGAAGGGGAACCAAACGGTGGCCAACAATTACAGACCAGTAAGCCTTACCAACCAAGTCGTCAAGTTTTTCGAGCGTATATTACATAAGGCACTCAATGCGAACTATGAACGTAACAATATGATAACATGTCATTAGCATGGATTCTTGTCTCGGTGTTCGTGCCTCACCAATCTTCTGGAGTATCTCAATGACTGGACTACTGCATACGACAAACCTTAAACAGGCATCGATATAGTCTATACAGACTTATGGAAAGCCTTCGATTAAAAAAAATACTGATTTCACCTATTCCATGGACGGTTCAGCACTCAGCTGCGTGAAAGAACAGAAGGATTTAGGTGTGACTATATCGGATGCCCGTAAGCCATCAGTTCATATTCATAATATCGCTAAGAAAGCAAACCAGCGCCTGGGTACGATACGCCGATGTTTCAGTAATAAAAGTCAACTAACCGTCAAGCCTATTTACACCACACTAGTCAGGCCTATCCTCGAGACTGTCTCACCAGCATGGAGCCCATATACACAGAAGGACATCGCGGAATAAGACAAAATCCAACATCGCGCCGAGAGACTTGGTGAACCGAGGATTAAGTTTCAAAACTTATCTGAGCGTCGTGTAAGGGCAGATTTGTGTGAAACATTCAAAATACTCAACCATGAATACAAACTGAATCCCAATGACTTTTTCGAAATAGGCGAAGATATTCTACGAGGTCACAATTTAAAGATAGTAAAGCAACGCTTTCGTACATATATACGGAAGCATTTATTTTCTAATAGAGTGATCAATCAATGGAACAAATTAAGTAATAAAGTAATAACCGCCAATAATAAAAGCTTCTTCAAAGAACGACTTGAGCTAGGCGCAGATGCAAGAGCCTAGAAGAATACAGGTAAGATACAAGTAAGTAAGAACACAACTATAACTTGTACGAGTAACGAGTAGCCGGAAAAGCTACCAGGCAACGTCGAACAGTAAAAATACAAACCAAGTGCCACATCGCAAGGACACAAAATCATCAAATGAAAAATTATACCATACTTAAATGTTTATGGAAAGCATTTTATGTCAGAGAACGAACCTTCATACTTACACTCGTACTCGTAACTGGTACACGGGTGGTCACAATATGAAGTGGTCACAATATGAGCGCTGGTTTTGGAGTGTCAAATATCTGAGTTATCGTCCCAATGTTTATATTTCCTATGTAACATATTTATTCATGCTTAGTTAAAGAACACTTAACTGATTTTACAAACGACAATTTTAACACGATAACTTAGAAATTTGACCATAAAAAATCGGCGCTCATATTGCGACCACTTCATATTGTGAACACCCGTGTACTCGTATTTTCATCAAATGCATCAAAGTTTTATACACTTACGCTTCATATCGAACAGGTCCGGTCTTTGATTTACTCGTGGAAGTATCTTTAGTATCCCTTTCTGGTGCCCCTTTACTATAAGAACCAAAGGGCGTTGAGTATGGGTCACTTGAGCTTTGAGGTTTTGATTTATAGTCTTTTGGATATCCTTGGTCCGTCAATCGTGAACTTGGAGATCCCGCAAGCTGGTATGAGGAAGCATCATATGGATTGTGAGATCGTGAATATGCAGAATCTAGAGAGTAACCGTACGGATTGTCCACCGCAGGTCCTTTTGATCTGGCAAACGGCGTTGATTCCGGTTGGCCACCAGCATATTCACGAGCGCCATATGAGCTCCGTGCTGGTGATTGATCCTTTTGGTCGCCTAAAGAACGTTTATACATGTTTTTTCATATATTATATCATATGTTTATATTTCAAAGAATTGTCTTTAAATAGAAAAATGGATAAAACTGAATTTTTACACTTGTTGTTTACATTGTTGCTAATGTAAGGTTCGGGCAAATTTTATCAAAATGTCTACTTTTTAATTGGTCAATAATCACACACTGGTTCCAGTATAGCAAAAGCCAGCTTGCATTACCCGAAAATACATTTTTTTTCAATGATCCTCTCACACATCATTTAATGACTTTGAATTCCTTTTTTTTTCAACTGAAAATAAAATAGAATTATAATTCTTGCATTCATGTTCCCGGGCAGTGATATTCAACAATAGAACCAACAAGACAAATAATAATGATAAAAGTTGATGGTGTAACAATATCGATATTTTACTAGAAATGTACTACCGCAAAATGGCCCGGGATTTATATAAACTAATCTAAATTGTTTATTGCACAAATTTACCATTTTTTAATGTCAACAAAATATGTACGTCCCAACAAAGAATTATAGACCTACATGTAGCTGAAATCATCCAATTATGTATATTTTTATTGCAACAACAATTATATCCATTTCCTATTTCATTCCTTTTTATTAAATTTATCTTAAGAAGTGTCTTTATTATGAGACATAGAAAAAATGTATATGGTTGATATCTTATTGCAGCTGTAATTGTGTATTCGAAATCGAAAAATGATGAGCAATACATGTGCGATTTGCTGCTCAACAATTCAAATAAAATAAATTAATAACCTAAAATTATGCTAGAACCTAATAGAAAAAAATGTATCGGTTAAATCGTTTATTTAAACATTTAATTCTTAATCTCTATTTGTATCTTTGAATTTACCGGATTGTCTTAGCACTTTGGTTTCCACCTGCTATTTAAGACGTTTATTGCCACTTGCTTCATGTATGACGTAACAATTATTTTGCGCAATGTAAAATAATGTCGATTGTTGTTACCATGCAAATTCTATTCGTTTTCTTTAAAATACGATTTTATCACTTTAAATGCATTTTCCTATGTTTTAGTTTCGTTGTTGGTTGTTTGATAGCTATAACTAATGTTCTGAAATAGTTTAGATACCCTAATGACAGCTATTAAGATTCCGAAGTGGAGCTTATCTTTTATCGCCCATTTCATGGAATTAAAAAGCGTATCGAAATAATATTAACGCACACTACGTGAAGATTATTTTATGACTTGAGCAATTGGCTAAAACAACACATTTGTGTAAAAATAATAAAATGATACTGTTAGTATCTCCACATATTGCATATACTTCATAGAAACATATACGTTAAATAAAGTGCAAAAAACTACATAATCACCATGTGGTAATTGCCCACGCTCAACCGGAAGTAAATTTTAGCAGTAATAGGATTGGTACTCGAAAACATGTGAATTTTATAAAGGCACGGTGAACGCTGTGCGTTCACCCGTGTCGATTAGTGGCGAGTGAAATATGTCAATTCTCCCATGGGAAGCCAAGTTATTGTTTCACGAGAGCAAAGCTAGAATAATACTATTTTTTTTGCCTTCCCGAGGAGATTTGACAGATTTAATTTCTCACTTAATTCCTATTAAATTGCAACTGAATGGCAAGTTCATTAAAATAAGAAATTAAAATCAAACCCCCGAAAGGGCCAAAAATAACATTGTTTCAGGAACTCGGTTAAAATCCGTCAGTTTTATTAAACGATCACTGAAAATAAGTAAAATATGATTTACAATTTTCTTTCTACTATGTCCGTTTTGTATTAATCAACATTTGTAATAAAAATAAAATAGTTCATCAACACATTAACAAACTACCTTCCAACATAATACGATTCATATAAACACAATTGTGGCACATTAAAATATCGTTTGATGAAAAACGTAAGCGTCATAAATATGAGCCCAATTGTGAAGTTAGGGTTTGTGTAGAAATACTGTGACGTAATGCGCAATGGAACTTTTAAATAAAAACATGTATAATTAAATATTATTAATTGGTTAAATGTGATAAAGATGGAGCTTGTTAGGTTTAAAATATATAAGGAATGAATTTGTTATTCTTCCGTTATGTAGTACACACTTCACTGCTAGTAGTGACATATATTACTTGATTGTTCGAGATATGAAGTTTTGAAGCACACTTTAATAATTTGAGAGGAGACTTGCTTAAAATCAGCATTGGGTGACGGCCGATTTAATAATACGTCATCCTTGATATCAGTCTACTCAAGGAACAAAACATATGATATCATGCAAAAATCCACAATTCATCCTCAAACCACCTTCAAATCACCCTTCAAACCAAATAAGCATATTTGAAATGCTTATTTACACAGCTTCAATGGTTTCAAGCCTGCCATGAAGGTAAGATTGTTCAATGTTGCCACACCCTAAGGAAGAGTACTTCATGAGCTGTTCATCACAAAAGCTAGCTAGGACAATTTAAGAAATTAATTTCTAGCTGGGAAATATGAGGTTACCTTTGTTAACTATGTTTGAGTACTGCCTAAACTATTGAGTAACATACTGATAGTCGTATCTTAATCTTTATAGAATGTTTCGATATATTGATGTGTTGATCAATCTTGCGCATGTTGTTATATGCCTTCGAAATCAAAGTCATTGTCACGGACATGCTGCTTTTAGTTGAATATACTCTCTTTTACACGTATAAAGCTATTATTGCTATCTATATGTTATTAGGTGTATTGTATCTGAAACAGACCTTATGTAATCGAGCAAATATTGGGTGTATTTGCAACAAATCCTCCATTTAAATGTTTATGTAAAACACCAACGATTATTATGCCTCAAAATCTGATTAGTATAAATGACTTACATCGATTCAATAAGTTTTTTTTTCAGAAATTATCAAGCTTAGGGGCGTCATGTTCATAATTGACTACAACCCAGATTTTTATATATTTAGCAATGTATTGTTACAAAACTACACAGCTAAATAACTACAAAACTTTATTTACCAATTCAAACCACTATGTTAAATTGAACAAGTGAGGTAACTGTAGTCAGTGTTTTCTGTATTCACTTTGCAGTTTTTTAGTGTAAGTCTTTCATAATATAATCGTTGTATTTGTTGATTGCCCAAAACCTAAGTTTATCAAATTATTTAATTGTCAAGTATCTTGATCACTGCTTAATATAATATGACATTGTTATTATGATAAATATATGTTGAAGTAAAACTTGTTTCGCGAGTCATTATTGATATTAGTTATTCAGTTGTTGTGTTTGGTTTTGTGTTAAATTCCCATAGCATACTTTAACCTTTAGTTCTTCAAATCAACGCCATTCTTAAAATAAGAGTGAATTAAAAATAATCTATGCATAAAAGATTAAACAATCACGACTTCATCGAAATACCATTTTATTTAATTAAATCAGAATAAATAGTTCGTTTTGTTTATTTAGAGTGCTAATTATTTAATGTTGTCCCAAACGTGATCCAATTTTCATTTGATAATTAATAACAATTTCTAAATTGTTTTCAACTTCATTATTTCACAAAATATACAATTTGCTATTAGAAAAAAACCATAAATATTAAGCAGAATGTTATATTACAGTATAGGACAGAACAAAATTACTGCAAAATCGATATTCATTGAACAAATATAAGCAATATAATAGTAAACAAAAACATTCGATAAATAAGTCCATATTTCTTATCTATAGTTCAAACACGTATATACATATAGTTCCGTTAAAAAAAATTGTTACACAAATATCTTTGTATAAAATACACTATAGATTTAACAAGGATGTTTCATTACACGTTTTGATGACACTTGACACATAAAAGCTGTACATGTTGATAAAGAATAAAATCATTTTTTGTGTGTTGGACCTGATATTAGCACATCCTAACCTAACACTCGACAAGGCTTCAATAAATTATTATATATAAGTATATATGACTGATATTTCAAGTTGTAATATAAAGGCTTATCATGCAAATATACATGAATTATAAATTGCACACATTTAATTGTTGATTGCTTATAGCATAACACACACACATAATAGCAACATTTCGACAATCATCAACAATAAGTTACTAATATATATATTCAATAAACAATTAAAGTACATGTATATTGAATTTGTAAGAATGAATGTAAATAAAAATCATATGAAATGCATTCTTTAAAAATACATTTTTTATTTGGAAATTATATTATGTTTGTGAATGGTTATCTATGTTCTCAAACAGGGCATCATTTAACTAAATTGCCTTTTATTGTATATTCGATTCTCAAAGCATATTTTCAATTTTATGTTTACTATTCTTTGTCAGCTATGTCATGGTGACAATACAATAAAACTAATACACAGTTTTACTACACATGAATGTAACTAATGTTTACTCCAATTCATCAAAAATATCAGAAGTGGCCTCCGACTGAGTTGAAGTAGTTGTACCAGTATAATGCGGTGGAGGTAGCTTCTTTGGGTCCGTGCACCCAGGCATCTCTCTTTCAAAGTTTTGTAGGTCTTCTGTCTCAAGACTAATATCTTCTGTATCCAAATGGGTTGCTGTGGGCTTGCCAATCCTCCTTTTGAATGTCCCAGCATCACTCTCTGAGTCACTTGTACTTGTCACTTTCGACATTGGAACACCCTTAGGTGCCTTTTTGGTCAGCTTCTTTTCTAGTTGAGTAGATTTTGAATCTTCGGTATCATAATCGGATTCTGGAGATGATGTAGCTAGCTGAGGCTCATCTCCAATTAAATAATCACGAAATGGAATATTAAGAGCAAAGTTTTTCAAATACATGTGGGTAAACCGAGCTATATATTCATCCAATTCGCCCGTATTAGAGAACGACCGGGATATGTTAGCAGAGTAAAGTTTGTCGTAGTAAAGTTTTATAAACATGGCTGCCGGGACAATAAGATCCCTTCCCTTCTCATTTAGAATACCTTGGACAATAGAATCGTGAGACGCTATTAACAGTTTCACTGCCCCTTCAAACACTAGAAATCCCTTTTCGTTTAATGGATAAGAACACGGGAGAAAGCTGTTGACGAGAGAGCACGCACTTAGCCATCTTTGTGACGTCATCAGCAACATCACTAATCTTTCGAGCTGTCGGTGTGAGGAGAGCTAAAATGTCACCGGATGTTGCTGCTCTAAGGAAGGGTAAAATCACGTCCCTCTCTCCAATTTGATACACTTTGATCGCGTGAATCATCATGTTGCTTGTTAGGATGAAATGCTCGATTCGTTTTAAGAAAGACAACATTTGCGCAGATTCCTCGATTTTATCCATGATCGTCATGTACATTTGTATGGCTTTATTGAAAATGATGTCTTTTGATTCAAGGCCACTTATATATTTTTGAACATTTTCTCTCTGAATATACACCGACAGTGATTCTAAGCTTGTATCCAAGCGTGAACATTTGTTTAATAATACCAGGTCTATTAGTTTGTCTAGCTTATCCATTCTATTTGCAAACAAAAACA
>LQRL01186743.1:33863-47272 GCA_001703475.1 Hydroides elegans
CTTGAGGATTTTATTTTGTTAATTCCATGGATTTTCGGACACTTTAGGGAGTGATCCTGGTTGCGAAACATTACGTTACGCTATATTGCTTAAAATGTTTTTGTTTTTGAAAACAAATCTACATGTACCACTTACTTCGGATAGTGCTTTCAAACTTGCTTATCGGTTTATGTCGATATATATTTAATATTTTAGTTGTAGTTTTAGCATTCTAAAATATTAAGTACATTTGCATTCAAGCAGAGAGGCAACGACAATACAGAATGAAAACACAACAGCAAAATACGCTCTTAGAATACTCTAAGCAAAATAAAAGTTACATCGACATACTAAAAAACTCATATGATAGCACTTTTATGGCTCACTGACTTATATTCATTTACAGCTAGAATTAACAAGCGTCTTATGGTTTTTCAATTTTACAACGAAAAAATTAAGTAAAGTGTTTTGTGCAGCTGAACATATGAACATGTTTTTTTTAAGACAATACAATAACACATTTTTAAGACAATACAATAACAAATGGTTTCCTCTTGACCTTGCATTTTACATTTAACGATAATACACAACCTATTCACTGCCTTATCATCTGTTTCAAACATAAATAAGTCTCTACTTAATCCCTAAAATGTCATAAAATTCATTTCAGTATATACAGATTGTAACTATATCTTTGTTGTCATGCATTCAATAAAGGCATGAACTAATATATCCTCTACATTGATATTGTTCTTTTTACAGTAAATTCACATTTGTGATTCCACATAATGATTTTCACATAATGGCCAGTTGACTGCGTCGGATAAAGTACTCGGTCAATTCCATTAATTAAAACATTATACAAGAGACTCAGCTGAACTCGTATTTTACTTGGAGCTTATACATAAATAACGTGCATCATCGCAATGTCGATTTATACGACCGTAATATAGGAATCCTTTATGAAGGTTCAGGGTGTGTAGATGTTTATTGCACGATGGGAGTCGAAGTGGATGTACGAAGCCGGAGGCTGAGTGCATCCACCTCGACTCCCTGAGTGCAATAAACATCTACACATCCTGAATCTGAATAATGGATTCCCTTTACTACAGGGTAACTTTTGATTTCGATAATTTTGTAATGGCCTATTTGTTTTTTAAAAATTGGGTTGATCTATGGATTGCCCATGAATTTGTTGACTTAAGGTATTAAATGCAGGTGAATATGTGTACATGTGCTATGCATATATTTTGAGCGTTTCGAAATAAAATCTTAATTACAACTTACGTCTTATAGTTTTCGCCTGCTATCGTTGTGCATATTGAAATATGAATATAATTGTTAACTTGTGACAATTAATTTCATATGTCATTCCATAAATTTGTTAAAAACCAGCTTTCCACAAAACTATACTATTGTCTTCTCCCATCATTGCACCTGTTGTTTACATAATTATATTCGTGTTCATGACGTTGTGACGTTTGACGTTTGGTTTGTGACGTAACAAATAATCGTGAATCCACCTGTTTCTAAAGGAAAGGCTCTGGAAGGCGACTTTTCTCAAAACAAAGTTTTAGTTTTCTAATACTCATTTAATTTTTTAAAAGTGGGAATGTGCTTGGTTTTTAAATCTAATAACCTGGATCTTGCCAAAATTGAAGGATAAAAAGTAATTTTAGGGACAAAAACCACACAAAATGTTTAAAAAGAGCATTTTAATAAAACATCCCGAAAAATAATAATTTTCCATGTATCTATGGAAAAAGTAGATCAGGCGTTTCTACGTTGCAATACACTTTATATTTGCATCCTAGCCTTTCACTATCATTTCTTTAAAAAATACAACCTAACCATGTAGTAAATGATAATGTTTATGCCTTAATCGTGAAGTCTTTAATGCATTGTGTTTATACAAAAATAGTTGACCCGTTTTGTATTCCACACTCCTGCACAGTAGCGTCATCCGCAAACGAAATTAAACCTCCGAAATGAAGCCGAATACCTTGAACCTTCTCACCCTTTGATTCAAGCTGTTGTTTGAGATAATCGATGGTATCACTTGGCAAAACACGTACACAGCGTGTTTGACCATGTGTCATCTTAACAAATACCTCAATTTCGGACTCTGAAATAGGTTAATTCATTTTGAATTACATGAAAAACATATGCATTCTATGACATTTTAAATATAAATTGCAATTATTACATCATATTTGAATAATGCAAGATTGTGATCCTATATCTTTTCTTTCAATGTATGAATGTAAATGACATATGTTCGATCTCATCTAATTCCTAGTTTAGTTTTCAATTTGTTCTCACCTGAAAATTCTTTTTGTGTGGTCATTCTTTGAGGACTTGTGACTTACCTACTTTCGGAAATGGGCAACTCGGATTTAACTATTCGGGGCTCCTTGCATTTACCAAAACCTGATATTGGAGAATAGGCAACGCATATGAAAAGTGAATTTAATCATTATAATCTTGCTTTACATATAATTTGTTGAATATGACTGCATAGAAATGTAACATTTGCTTAAATGGCATTACAGCGGGTTTTATGTAACATATCAAATATCTAAACGTTTAGTTGGTCTTTATTTATAAATCATATTTAAACCATTTGCATTGCGACAAAATGCATATTTAAGACTCAAAGAGATCGAGAACATAATTGTTATTTTTGGAAAATAAATGCCGATCATACAATTTTATTTGTTGAAATTCATCAATAAGACATGTTGGGAAGGATGTTCATGTTACCGGCGTGCTTGAACATTCAAAATAGCTTTACATCGTACTGTTATTAAATTTACTAATCCAATTGGATGTGTACCTTCGGATTTGTCATATATTGTGTTGCTAAAAAATGCAAAGATAGCTAAGTTGTGTATCCCATACTGCATTTATAGCATATATATCATTTATAGTTATCTAAATTAGATCATGTTGGAATGCTTTCGGACTTTATAACCCTGTGATGCTTTCCAAGGTGTTGATATAATTTCTTGCATAATATTCAGTTTATTCTAGGTTGTCAATTTAATTTTTGTAAAATCTTCTACAAGCATCTATAAATCTTGTTCAATAAAGGTATTCATAACAAATAATAACCATTATAACCATAAAAACACATAAAACCTATATTCTAAGCTACAGATGATAGTCATAAGTCACACTTGAAACTGACGCCCGTATCTTAATTTATATACTATATTACACTATTTATCATCATTTCCCAATGCTCTTTTGTGTTAAATGAGGCATAGACAACGATATGGAATCTGACATGCTCATTTTTTAAAATGTTCAATTGACTTTTAAGAACACATACTTTTACACTGTGTATGGATATTGGAAGAACAAAGGATTAACTAAATACACTCTGAATTCAAATGACTGCTTAATAAGGTTTAATTGGCAATTTAATTCTCGTAAAAAACAAAACACGAAAAAAAATTAGCTAAAGGAAATTAAAAAAAAACATTTCTTTAGAGATCGATATTTGAACTTCACATAGTCAAAAACTGTAAACAAAATTTGTAAGTATAAAACTACAATCAACAGGTTATTTAATTAACATGCTTCGAAAATGTTGTGGTTAGAAAATGTGCCATAGTGAATAAACCAAATGAAACAAAAAATACTTACAAAATGAAATAAGCCATACAGATTTTGAAAAAGGTCACAAACTAAATCTAAATTGTGAACACGTATGCAGGAGTAATGAAAACAAAAGGAAATATCTCGAGTCAATAGTGCGTATGATTAAAAACAAGAATATAGAGTTCTAATGCACTATTGAAAATACGGAAAACAGCATAAGTAGAAAAATAGAAATAAAGCAGCTGATATTTACTACTATAGTAAAATGATTTGATATTATAAAGGAATTTATTATGAGCAGCAATCAATGTATTAATCACTATCCAAATAATGGATATGGCCTTTTCCTACCCGAATCCGGCTCTTTTTCCTCAACAATATGGCTAGGATTCCCTTGAAATAGACAAGCAACATTGTTTACTCGATTGCAACTCACTTTTCAAAGAGATCCGTTTGAAATATATTATTTTTTTGCACTAGCATATATATGACAATCAAGCATTTATTTAGAAAAAAAGTGTAACATAAATACGGAAAAACAAACAGATTTTACACTAATTGAGCATACTTTTAGGTTTGCTATTAAAGTGTTAATATTGGTACATAGCAAACCGCATTATGGACCTAGAAACGAATTCGTTTTAATGATTAACAGTCTTACAATAGTGACAAGATATCAGGTAATCTATAACATGAAATAATAAATTTTACCGAATATCGTTTTTTATATATTGCAAATTATATTTTAGCATGAGTATAATCCATTTTATGGCCTCTCATGTATGATATGCTCCTATCAAATGTTTCAGTTTCAAGTTGCAGATATACGATTATAAATCTATAGCACATTAGATTTGAAAAAAAAGTATGTTCAGTATAACCTTTTCGTCTGCTAGAGGAATCTCCGGTTCTTGTGATATCTTCAGGATTTTCATAGAGTATTTCTATAACATGTTTCTGCTTCTTGTTTGCTGTAATAAATATGTAAACTTTAGAATATCAAATGAAATATCTAGTTGAGAGAAAAATCTCACGATTGAGTATTTTATTTTTTGACAAAGGTTAGAACATATAAGATTATTTTATTATGAACTAACAAGTTCAGGACATAGATATTCTATTTTATTTAAGCATTGTACACTGTTTTGTAACATATTGGTAAACATGACGATTGTTTACTTATTGACATGAATTGATATCATTCAAAGATAAAATTTAAATATAAACATAGAAGCAAACACATATATTAAAATGATGTATGTATAAACATATTTGAATGATTACACTCACCAGATGGTATTAGCTATAAATCTCATCAATCGTATGTTGAATTGAATGAATACAAACTTATATTGCTATTGTAATCACTTGTATAGTCCAAATTGTAATTACCATTGTGTACAAAATGAAATAGAATATCATGTCATGTTGTTTCTACTCAACTTCACTTGATTATAAAACCATGAGTTTAAACCCCCTTAAAAATACTTTGAGTCAAAGTTATTTTTTAATTTGTTGATGCTTGTATTCAAATAAATAAAGTCTAAGTTTCTTCTAAAAACTATTTTTTATTTGTTTGAACTTGTGGTATCTTATGTAATGTCTTTATTGTAGGATCTAGAAGGTTTTCATTTAAATAAATTTGAAATATTTTTTAATTGTGACACGGTATCAAAATAGCATAATAATACATTTTCATAATTTCTAACCGTTAAATGATGCTACGAGTTAATTACCTTTATTTATTTTGAATGTAACATTTAAGATAACATGTATGGTACTAAGGCTCCCAATTTTATGTCTCATTTGTTTATTGATAACTGCATCGCAATTAATTTGGCCAAACGTTCGTTTGAGGCTCACCATTTCTTTGGCTTTGGAAACGCTCTGTAGTTGTGACATCTTCCACACTTTCCCTTGGAGATGATGTGACTACTGTGTCTTTGAACAAAAATATGCCTGAAAATGCAGTATTGGATAATATAGGTATAATCATTAATTAAACAATAAAATGGTATTGGAGTGCAAGCTCAAAATAATGACAATATTGACAATAATAATGACAAAAACGACATTGGAAGAGTCAAACTCTATCATGTAAATATTGTTGTTGTTTTAATATCGCGAGTATTGCGATTGTTGAAGTTTGATTTAAGCAAAGTCATACAGCTTTTGGTGTAAATCAAATATTTAGACTCACCTTTGCTATTGCTAGAGGAATTCCTTTTCCTTGGTGTATTTTCACCACTTTCACTCAATGGTTTGATAGGGTCTATTTCTTCGGGAATTTCTGCAATATGATTGCATTCCATACTTTATTTCATACTTGACGTTGTTTTTATAAAGACAACATAAGACGCGTCACAGGGCTTTCCACTTGCCGTATTTTTTTCGATGATGCAATAATTATGTCACAATGCCAATTTTCATGCGTAAGCGCATCTGTTGCGTAATTCTTATTCTTAACGTTACCCTCCCGGGTGGCATGTCGTTGGACGCTTTAAGTCAAGAAAATCCATATTTTTCTTAACTGTGCGCTTGGGCTTATAAATCATTTCAATTCAAGAATATGAACACAAAAAGCATGAAATAAAAACAATACTTCATGTTTTCAGGAAAATACAGTAAAATATTTGCCCCTCGAGCAACCGCCCGATAACCACATATTTATACAGATAATATTGCTATAAACAGTTTCAATATGATGAATGCAAATATAGATGATATTGCTGTAAACAGTTTCAATATAATTAATGCAAAACTTAATTAGGGAGAGCTCTTTGGCAGAAATTGCTTAGAACTGAAAATATGAGACGTTTTTTTCAATACACTTTCGTGAAGCCATAAGATCATTGATTTACAAACCGTGTTCTCAAACGTTAACAGTTTTAGTTTATACATCAAATACAGCTTGCAAGTTTGTTTTATTACTAAAACAATACGCTTAACTTCGCTTTTCTGTACTTTACTGGGCGCGGAAGGTACCCAGTATTAAGTGTATTAACTTCTGGTTTCTTAGACAATAATCTGATGTTTGAGTCTAGAAGAATTGTATTAAATCACATAGATATATAATTTTACCTATTAAGTAAATTTTCATTCGGCAAGAGACCATGTCATTTTATATAGCACATATTTGTTCGATGATTCTTTCAAGTGGTTATCAATTATTGAATATTATGAAAAGTCTTTTTTTCGTGAAGGAAGCTTTAAACAAACCTGGTTTTGTATCTTGCATGTCTTCAATAATTTCTGAAACAAATAAATGAAGCATTTAATAAACGATATAATATCAAAAAATAATATTGAAGAGCATAGAAGACATCATAGAAGAATCAATCTCTCTTTAATGAATCAATGTATCTAATAAAATGAACAGATTATTTCTACCTTTCATCTCCAATTCGACTTCGTTTATATCCTTTCTTTTGCTTGGTTGGAATTTTGTCATTTGTAAAATTATTCGCTTAAGGCGTTTCGTCTCTTTCTTATCGTCTCTGTTAATTGAGACTACCGATGGTTGAGGTCGATGCTCCCTGTGACAAACCACCATCTCATAGCCGATACTCACGAGTTTATCTTCATTCTTTGCTTCAACTTAAGTGCAAAAACATATATTATAAACATTGCATTAACAATCTTATAGCAACTGCATGGTATATCTTATAAACATTGCATGATGTTTGGCTACATTAGATATTTCTTCGGATACAATGTAAGGTTATTAATGTGATTCACGTATGGTATGTTTTTACCATGTTAAATGCAACAGTTACAACGTAAACGAAACGTATTATACTTGTTAAAATAATTCTCAGTTAAAAAATAATTCAGATCATTGACCAGTTCGAATGCAATAAAAATCTAAATTGATTAGCTTGAAAAAAATGTCAATGTATCTCTATATTAAACCATAAGAAGAAATTATTTGTGTACGTGTATTTATAATAAATACCCCTGAACTGAGGTCCAAGATATTTACATGCTGGTAAATTTACGTTCCACAAAATTACACAAATTAATATGTAGTCATTGATATTATTTGATACATCTTTATTTTGTTTTCATCGGCAGACACCGCCACTCTTGATTTTGGTCCGAATTTTGCGTTTAGACTAATGATGGATAATAAATAATTATGTCCAAAAGGTCAATTTTACCTGACAATGGTACTAAGTCGTTATCTTGTTTTGCATCCATGACTATTAAGAAAACTAGTCCTGTGGCGAATGTGTCAATAGATGAATCGTATTTTACTCCCCCTTCGAGTTCTGCGAAAAATTCTGGCGCCATGAAAAAACGTGCTCCACAAGTAGTAGTCATGTAATTAGCTTGATTGAAACCCATCGAGAGAGATTTAGGGTTGTCAAACAGTTTCGAAAGACCAAAATCGGTAATTTTTAAAATGTGTTTCGTTCCTTCCTTTTTCATCAACAGGTTTTCCAATTTAATATCCCTGTGAATGATTGGAGGATCTTGCCTATGCATAAACGCCAAAGCGCTAGATAATTCATGCATTATGTTTATTCGTTGAAAAAAATGGCAAATCGAAATTATCCCTCATGTAACCATGTAGATTTCCCAAATCACAATATTCCATGAACAGCCAATAAGTGTTTCTCCTATTTATACTGCCATATAGTTTCACAATATTGTCATGGGCTTGCAAGCTATGTAAGAAACTCAATTCTCTTTCAGCCATGCCTAATAAATAATCATTTACTTTATTTCCATCCATTAATAGAATTTGCTTTGCTGCTGCACTATAACCAAGTCGGTTATGGGTCGCTCTGTGAACACTTCCGAATGTTCCTATACCTATATGGGGACTAAGAATAACTGTATATTCTCCAATGACCCCTTCAAATCCGGCATCAGTATCATCCTCCATTTTGTATTTGATTCCAAATATCTGAAATTCAAAACCTTAATCTCATCAAACGGCAATATTTGAAGTAATTATAAACATCTATAACATTTTATTTCAATCAGAAATTGTTGAACATTTATTAAAATTTAAATCAAGTTTATAACAAAATAATGAAATCAACTTATGAATTATAATACAGTATTCATGTTTATTACTATACTGTGTTTATTTTATCATATATTGAGTATGTTGCATACATGTGTATTGTTATGTAAGGATACGCATTAACTGCTTCATTTACCATACAATTCTATCACTCCAATGTGAATGTGAATGTGATCAAAAGAATGTTGATAACTATCACAACCATCACAACAAATAAAACTTCTTTGGGAATTATCCTGTTTATATTTTTATTATTTCCCAAAAAGTGGCTTATATCATGTAACGTCATGTAATGAAAGTCAAACAATCAAAAATAATGATAATATTATGAGTTCTAATATATCGATTAGACATTTCAGTAAATGATTTTGAATGATCATTAAATGATCTGATCTACATTTTAAGATTAAAGTGCTCTGTCATTGAATGCAAAACAGAACACAATGAAAAACCGTATATATCTTGTGCGTAATTAAAACATACCAGAACGACAATTCATTAAAAGGTATGTTTGTGTTAGTAATCCGCAGATCAATGCAGTCTTTCATTGACATTAAATAGTGTGTAATATCATTTGAAAGACTGAAATAAATGTTAAGTAAAGTAGGTTATATACTGATATATATATACATGTACGTTCGCTAAATGTATTGATCCAATAGCTAATGTATAATCCAGCTGGAAGTAATTTAAATATTTGGACAATCTGCGGCATTACATTTGTGTAGGTTAAAGTTAATCTGGCTAAATATATGGTACAATGATTTGTGTATCTCATTCATTATTCAACATATAGCAATTTATCTTGGAAGGATTATTATACATAAGCTTTGTCTCACGATCTCAATCAGTTTTTATTTTTTTACGATATCGTTATCGACATTATGACGCATATTATGAACTTATATGAAAATGCGACTTATTACAACATATCTTTGTTCTCGTACTTTACTCCCGTCAACATTTGTTTTTAAACATGTATGAACTGAGATCCTATGGGAATATATGGAAAAAAGTTATCACCCTTATGATTTCATCTTAAAGTATAGACTACAACAGGTGTGTTTCTATCATTAATTATTTCATGATATAAATTTATGCAGTTTCATTTATAAATAACTGTTCAGACAACCTTAAAAATCAAAAATTATAGAATTGATTTGTTTGCAGCAAAGCAAACCTAATTATTCCAATCTTAAACAACCCATTTTTCTAGGAAATATATCCTTTGAATGACGAGTAATGGCGATAGATACATTCACTGATAACACACGTTTAGACTGGAAGGACCTTTTTGATAAAATAAGTCATTCGCACAGTTTATTTGGAATTGAGACTAGTTTTTGTTCAGGGAAGAAAACATTTCCGGGCACATAACAAAGTTATTATTTACAATCTCAAATATCAAAAATAATATCTGAAAACAGGACGTTTTGATGGTTGATAACTACATTTACCATTTAAACATATTTTGTTGAGCCTTTGTAAAGACATTCAAATGTATGATTTTCCAGGGAAGTCGGTAAAGATCTCTTGCCGATAATTTTATCTTTCGGACAAACAAATGAGTAGTTCCCTACGTATGTTGGAATGTCCTTCTAAATTCTACGATAACTGTAATTGAAGACCTTGCATTTGATATGACAGAAGATTGTTTTGCAACAAACACCTATTAAGCATTAAATCTTTCAAAATGTCAATGCTCTGGCATCAACTTTCGGAATGGCAACGGATGTTTCTATCCCGGGAATCTAAAATTGTCCATTGACATTAAGTCTCTGACTTTCCTTCCTTAGAAATAGATATCGTCATCCTTTTGTAAAATCCCGTCTTATTCGACCTTGAATAGTTATAACGTGATTTCGATGGATGGTTCTATTAAACCATTGAGAATTCATTGGGCTTGTTCAAAAAGGCGATGCATCATAGTTTACGTCAAAATTTTATACGCAGACTACTTGATATTTCGCATATCATACACTTAGTAATTCGTCCAAAGACTAAACTCTAGTCACGATGTATGTCTTCAAATAGCAAATATGTGAGATAAGGCACGTGAGAAAACGATACATATTTGATATATAAGTTGTAAAGATATCGCAAGTCGCAAAATATAAAGGTGTTTTTTTTTTGCAACACATTAGTGCATAGAGTTTGAATGGGGATGATTTGGATTTTGTGAAGCGTATTTCCAATCGTTTAGCATTTAAAAAACCAAAGTTTTATAATACGACTATTTGATATTAAGCATACTATAAATGCCTCCTTAAAATCAATGAAGTTGATTTTGGTAGGAGTCTGAACTTCTAGGCGCTTTTCGATAATCTGTCGTTTTGCAAATATATGTTTGGCGCATTATCTTCCTGGTCGGAAGCTGGCTCGGTTTTCTCTCATTATTCTGCCTATGTTATCTTTGATTCAGTTGAGGATTAAGAACAGAGAATGAACACGTTCCCTGCTATACTAGGTTACGTAGTGCCACTGTTGGTGGAGCAAACGGTTAGGTCTCCTGTTTGGGCAACTTGATAATTGAACCTTTCTTTCAGTCTTCCGCGGATTTTTTTTCCATCATATTTTGCATATTCTTGTTGCCATGACATCAACTTCTTTCCGCCCGATTTTAGCGTTTCACCAGTGATGTCATTATATCCTACTGCTTTGTGAATTTTAGTTATTCCAAAATACCTTCTTCATTTAGATCTGACATGGTTATGTCTAGTTTGTCCAATTCTGGTTCTATGTGGGTAATTGGTGTTGTTGGTTGATCTGAATTTGATAGCTCTCTCATTCGTTCTTCACCATTTTTATATGTGATTAGTTTGGTTACAGTTTAATGAACAACATAAGTAACTCTTCTCACTGAAATTAATAGAATTCTTAAGCTTAGTTACGCCGAGGATAAACTAACATATAACTGACACAGCTTTCCTTAAAAGCTCGTTCACATACAATAAAAGCCTAGGCACTGAATTAGACACTCACATAGAAAAAACTTAGGCTAAAGAAGACAATCTCGACCAGTACACCAGTCTTAATCAGTCTTGACATATTCGAAGCAGTGGTTGTTTCTACCCAAATATACAGCAACAAAATATGAACATCACAATCAAAATAGAACTGCCTTCTACAATCAGTGCCTTTGAGGAATCCTGTATATAACCTGAGAAAAATTGAGCACAAAAGAGTTACTGAAGCGAGCATGCTCTCCAAATCTAACGACATTGCTAAGGCGAAAAATACTTTCTTTGTTATCCGAATGGCGCCGGAAATGGTACCAAAATGAGCATACTTCTGGCATCCAAGGGGCAAGTGAAGAAGGGGACTTCAAAGGTAGATATGGAACAATAACTTGATGAACCGATGTTCAAGACAACTGTTGCAGCGTTGCGCAAGACCCAGAGATTTATTGTGACGGCGCACTGTATACGACCCATGACGACACAACAGTAGGCAGTTAGTATACCAAGACGATAATTCTTACAAAGTAAACGTGTGCATATATTGAGTCATGATATATGCGCTAATATGGGTATGATAAATATTTGTTGAGAAAATATGTCATCTGTTGATTATTTTTAATCATATTGTTATTTATTATAGTCAACCCTCTATATAGGCGAATGGTTGAATAGTGTCAACTAGATAGAAGATAAGGATAATTCCTAGACTTAATATAATGATGATTAATGATCACATAGCTTCATCATATTGATTTTGTGCTTTTGTGATTATTATTCAGCATATATTTCACTGATTATAGATAGCTTTATCAGATATAAATAAACAGTGCCAAACAAATATCATACAATATTTTAAAAAAATCTAAAAACACTAGACTATCAATATTATTTTAATTATACAAAATCGAATATATCATATTAAATATTAGTTTTTATTTTAGTGAATAACTCAATGTTAAGCTTTTCATAGGTTCAGATCAGTAAATTCATTTTAGTTCTATAACTAACTCGTTTCTGAAAAAATATAATCGTATTGTTTCGAAACATAGTGTTTATAGTCAAATTAATACTAGATGAAAACAATGTACATTGCTTATAAGATAATAATTTTATACAAAATAAGTATACATAGATTATAATGTAAATTGTAGATTCATTATAGTTTATGCATTCGCCTGTGCGCAAATAACTTAATAATTTTCAACCTTTAATGTGTTTAATATGCATCTCCACTTAATATGCATCTATGTAAATACTTATTGTTTACAATGTGGTGGTAAACATTAAATTTTTGTTGTTTACAACAAGACATGTAAAATGTAGAAAGGCATAATTAGTGAATATATTCAGTGGATTTATGACGGAATCATATCAGATGATGTAACAGCTATTCTTTCAAAGTAATATAGTTAACTTTCAGGAGATATATCTAAATCCTAAGATTTATCAAATTGTATACAAAACAGCTTTATTATGATATGTTGATATTATTTAACAAAGTCTATCCAATACTGGCCAGCTGTAGCATTATATCTCCATGGGACACCATCATGTCATATTATTTCAACGATCATGAGCAATTTATAGAGTCAAAAATATAATCAGGTGTCGAAAGCACTAACAATATTGTGACATTTATTAATGAGCTGTTATATAAAATTATCAATCTGTGCGCAGTTGGATGTTCCTGGAAAATACTCGAAAGGAATAAGAGTTCAATTTAAAAATCATTTTGTATATTACAAATTGCTGGAATATTTTAATGCATTTTATATCATTTATAACATTTTATATAATTACTTTGTTAACATCCGTGTTTTGATTCAACA
>LQRL01186762.1:5558-23151 GCA_001703475.1 Hydroides elegans
AGTGGCCGATCCTGGCCGAAACTGTCAAAAGGCACATCTACAGGCCAAAACCTTTCATATGAGCCTATTCCCA
The DNA here is from genome assembly GCA_001703475.1 of Hydroides elegans. Classification (NCBI taxonomy): domain Eukaryota; kingdom Metazoa; phylum Annelida; class Polychaeta; order Sabellida; family Serpulidae; genus Hydroides; species Hydroides elegans. The sequence goes on from LQRL01186762.1 coordinate 5,632, forward strand.
GGTCTCTACGACCATCCGTTACAAAGATACAGCCTGGAAAAGAATCGATGACAGACGGACGGACGGACAGACGGACGGACGGACGGACACCCCGAATCTATAGGCCCCCAACCTTTGAGGTTGAGGCCTAAAAACGGCTATTTTGACCTATTTTTGACCTATATTTGGCTATTTTGACCTATTTTACAACTTCCGGTCCGAAATGGTCAAAAGGCACATCAACGGACCAAGACCTTTCATTTGAGCCTATAACCAAGTCACTATGACCATCCGTTCAAAGTTCTAGCCTGTACAAGCTCAAGTCTCTAAAAAAAACGCTATTTTTTGGCTATTTTGGCCAATTTCACAACTTCCGGTCGGGTGTTTTTGACCGAAATGATCAAAAGTCACATCTACGGACCAAGACCTTTCATTTGAGCCTATAACCAAGTCTCTATGACCTTCCGTTTATAAGTTCTAGCCCGTACAAGCTCAAGTCTTGAAAAACCGCTATTTTTGGATATTTCGACCAAATTTGACAACTTCCGGTCGGGTGTTTTTGACCGAAATGGTCAAAAGGCACATCTACAGACTAAGACCTTTCATTTGAGCATATAACCAATTCTCTATGACCTTCCGTTCAAAAGTTCTTGCCAGTACAAGCTCAAGTTTTGAAAAAAAAACCGCTATTTTTGGATATTTTGGCCAATTTTACAACTTCCGGTCGGGTGTTTTTGACCATTTTTTTTACCAAAATGGTCAAAAGGCACACCTACGGACCAAGACCTTTCATTTGAGCCTATAACCAAGTCTCTATGACCTTCCTTCAAAAGTTCTAGCCCGTACAAAAAAGTATGACGGACAGACAGACGGACGGACGGACGGACAGACGGACACCCCAAACCTATAGGCCCCCAACCTTTTGGGTTGGGGCCTAAAAATAATTAAATTAATTTTTGAAATCACGGGCTTTTACCCTAGCTGCCAAAATCGCGGGGCTTCTGCCCTACGGGACTTTTGCCCTACGGGGCTTTTGCCCGCGCACCAGTATATATATACTATATGATATACTGTTAAATTGTTTATGACATTGCTGTTCAATAACAGGAAAAGGTTTGATTTTTAAATGGAAAATAACATAAGGAGTACAAGGTAATGACGGCCTGCTGGTTCCCATTTTAGTGAAGTCAAAACAAAGAATTCCACAAAACAGAAATTTTCGGCGAATTTGAGGGCCTAGACGTGAGCTAATCGAGTGTGCAGTTGTGTATATCTCAGAGCTCAATAAATATAAAGGTTAAGATTCGCAATAAATAAATAATTTATATAGAGCTATGGATTCATATGCCCATTGATGTAATCATGGTGGTAAAATGATTGGGCGATAATACAATTATTTTATTTTTCAAGGGCTCAAGGCAGTTTTTATTGCAAAATTATGATAATCAGGGTGAAATATATACAACAATCACATACAAGAAAAATTGATGTTAAATTAAGCCTCACTCTATGACAAATTCAAAGTAATAAAAAATGTGATTTGTTGGATAAAGCTATTGGCAAAATTTATATAAGTTAACTCCTGTTTTTAATTTTGTTAAATAAGATATGAATTTCGGAAGCAAAAAGCAGTAAGTAATTGGGAAGTGAAGGGAAGCTCACCCAACAACCTATTTTTTAAAGCGTTGATTTGTGTGATATTTCACTGTCACTGGAAAAATTGAAATATACTATAGATAACCAAAATTCGAAAATATTTTTTGTACAAAATGTGTTCCTGGTCGCGTTTCTTTTGTCTCAGTCAGATAATTTTATTGAGTGACTTAAGTGACTTAAGGCAAAAACGTGTTTCTTTTCTCTCAGTCAAATAATTTATTTCAGTCAAGTAAGAAAAAACTTCAGTCAATTGAAGGCTGACTGACATGAATTAATTTTGTCACTTGACACAATGTTTTGATTTTACGTTTTGTTATGATTTATTTTTATCTTAAAAGTTCAGTCAAATAATAATAATATGTTTCCTTTGTCTCAGCGAATTATTTGACTCAACGCACTTACTTGACTGAAATAAATATCTGACTGAGAGAAAAGAGACGCGATCCCTATTAATGTATATAAATGACCTCATTTCGTTCAGTTAGATAGCTATAATCAGGAGAGACCAACCTTTTTTATAAGAAACAAGAATGATCATTCTTGTATGCAACACAGGATTTCATGATATTTCAATGTGGTATGCTTATCTTCATATCTCATTATAAAAAATATTTTCAACATTTCGATAGGATTTGTGAAAAAAAATCTTGTAGCTAGAGGGCATTTTTTAAATTGCAGATATATCAATTTTAATAAGGAACACTTTTTGAGAAACACATATTGGGTTTCCTTTTTTTGGATTATATAACACAATCATTGGTGTGATAACCACAGTACATTCCCAATCACAACCAATATCATCGCTCATGTGTGCTATATTGATATTTACTTGACATTTGACATATTTCGGCACAAAACCTGAAGTTTTATTGATTCTAAATCTAAATTTCACTCTTTCGGCGAACGGGTCCGCCGGCACAAGCCACATCATTATTAAGTGTTTAACGAATGCATATGACATGCTCTTCTTTTGTGTCCTTTTGATCATATTTCTCAGATTTGCTTTCAGAGCGTGTATTGTTTTTCTTGTACACCTATTTAATTTGTATAATTCACCGACAGTGACAATACATATTCCTCCGCCAATTTATAGCAATGTACTGACAATTTGTTTATTCGCAATTAACACATACACATTTGTGTTAGACTCACATAATAAAACAAAGGGTTCCTAGTTCAACGTATATCCGATTGAAATGTTGGGCGACGGCATGTACCCATTCATATTCAAAGAATTATACAATCTACCATAACAATAAATTTATATATAGTGTTTATCTGTTGTGATTAAGAAGTACTTCAAAGCATTGTGCTTGTCAATTAGATGCATCTAAAACATACATTGAAGAATGTTTGTCAGATTGTTAAGCATCTAATATGAAATATAAGGTAAATATAATATTGAAACAAAGCGTAGAATATTCCGCTGGCCGGTGAACAGTCTTTTCGCTTGAAGCAAAAACGGCCATTTATTGCAGAAAGCTGTATACCACACACTTACACGTCACATTTTCCAACAATTATATAGCTTTAAACCCCACAACAAGCTATTATGAATAAAAAGGGCGCCAGTGGAGTCTGTGTGAAAACTACATACATTGAGACGAAAGGATCAGTTAAACGGGAATGCCAAAAAAAAACTTCTAAGGGAATAAACAAAAATCTGAATGAATATATATATATATATAATACTTTATCTAATTGAATAACTTCATAGTCTCCTATAGCTCACTCTATCTAATAACCCATCTGTCCGAAATCTTGATGAAACAGCATTCTCGAATCAATCTCCCCCCAAAAGCTATTATATAAGAAGGTCAACCAAACATGCGATGCATATGTCCCAGTTTATATATATACCATAAGGGTACGTATACATACCCTTGTGTAAGTATAATAGCCCTCCTAATTAGGACAAGAATACTTGCCTTACTCAACCTTGGTTTTTGGCCTTAACAATAAAGATACCCTATATCTATGCCTATACAAGACATACAGTATATATCACCTGATGCTCAATCCTGGTGTTTCTGTCCTATGAAAAACAACATGGAATATAAGCAATGATTTCATTCAGTTTCATTATATTTATATTGCAATTCATTTATGTAAGGAGATTTGCAGCTTCAAAGTGAATTTAAAGCTGTGTCTGTACGCATTTAGATAATGTGGTTTTAAAATATTGATGTAAAATATCGCTAGCTTGAGTTTTATAAAAGCATAACCTATTTCGAGGCGACGCTTTTTAAAAACAGTTTAGGCAACGGAGAAACTTTCAAATAAAGTTTGTAGTAACATTTTACTAGAAATAGATTATAAATATCACTTGTACAGATGAGATGGCCATGGTATAAAGCCAAAGGTTTATGTTAACATATAAAAACGCTTATCAAACAAACAAACAAAGCAAATCCTGAGTAAATAAATGTATCTGGCAATCTCAAATTGATATGGTTAGTGAAAAGTATGCATTTTTAATATAAGCGTAATATGTATACAATAGAACTATTCTTTTGAAAAGAGATGCGTATTGGGAACAGTCGGAACGGAAATAATAACCCCTTATTACAGTTTATGCATTGAATAAACTCTGTGCACTTTAGTTATGTACATAATTACAATGTGACTAGCCTGCACCATGGCTATGTAATTTAAAGCGATATAATATCGTTTATTATATAAATATGCAATGACATAATTTTTACCAAAAGTATGATATAACAATGTTGTATTATATGTGAGTTTTATATATGTAATACATAATACATATCGTGTTTTCTTCTCTACTTTAAGGCTTGATAAACATGAAACTCATCAGTTGGTATTCGAAATGCAAGAATGATTCTACGTACAACTATCGTCATCAATATATTCTCAATTGCTAAACGTTTAGAAACATAATGGTGAATCTGTCAAATATTAGTATATTTGTGCTTATTCAAATAAATTGTAAGGGCATTAACGGCCAAATATGTTCAGCGAAAAATACTGAAGCGGATGTGCTATAATGGAACCGCGACCACAACCTTTGAAGAATACAATCACGATAACATATATATCCGACTAAAAGCTCTTGGTAAGTCTATAATGGTAAATCGAATAAAGTTGTAGTTTATAACTTTTTTATCTAGTACATTTTATCTGTTTCAATTCACACAATGGTTTGAGAAGTGTAACTGTTTTTAGTGAAACAAATCTATAACTTTGAGGTATTGCTCTCAATTGGTGCACACTTGGAGAGTTTTCCAGAATGTTAGAAAATATCGTAGTTTCATTGAAAAACTGCACATACGAGATTGGTTATGTGACTTCAATTTTTGGAAAAAATATATTTATATATTCCAATATACATTATTATCATCATGTCTGCTTTTGCATTTCTATTTTCGCAGATTATAGTATCATTAAACAAATAAAACTGCTCTTGGTTAAAGAAGGTGGATTTTTTTTTGCTAGTGGTTTCATTATGAATTTAGTCATCAAACGTTTTTTCTTTATGTTGACCTATGAATAAACTGCTTAATTGAGTAATGCTGAGGCCAATGTTACAAGGAGTTTATTTAAAAGCGAGTACTTACAATTTCACGCGAGCTTTTTTTAGTGGTTACACTTGAGCAAAAAGAAGCGAGAAGGCTTAATAATCGAGGTTTTCTCCCGTTTCCTCCAGTATTTCAATAGGAGGTTAGTGACATGCATGGTTTCAAACAAACTCAAATGAAGTTCATTATTGTAAAACTCGCGTTTAAAAACCCGCTTTTTCCCGCTAGCATTTTTCCCGCTGGAGTTCTCCTCTATGCTAAAGATTGACGTGAAAAAAAAAAACAGTGTAACCACTTTTGACTGAAAAAGCTCGCGTGAAAAATTGTTGCTGCTTTGTTTGACACCAGTTTTTATAAAGAAAATAGAGAGGACTAATCCCCGACGTGAAAAACAGCTAGCTCTGTGTAACCAATGCCTTAGATTGAGATTAAACAAGTTATGTTATGATATACGCATAAGCGTATGTTGTTCAAAATATCTGGTACGACCCATCTTTATGCTTCACATTAAAAGCAAATAAGAAAATTACAGTATTTTTCGGATCCCCTTTTCTTTGAAAACGTATTTTACGGTTTTTAGCAATTTCGAATATTTAGATACTTAATATGATGGTGGATTAAATGAGACACATTTGCTTCTAATTCTATATTATTTTAAAACAACATTCACTTAACGATGTGTGATTAAATCAGTGCAAAACACGAACTAATGTATTTTAACAACTTAAGAAGCTTTTATATGATTAACCTTTACCTTTAACCAAACGATTCACATTTTCTACAAAATACTTCTTTTTTGTCTTATAAAATAGAGACCCAGTATCAAACATACCATACTCGGGATTATTTTGGATGCTCAGCGAATCATGAGGAAATACACATTGCAGACTTCAATGGAGACGGTAGAGAGGATATCATATGCCAAAATAAGTAAGTCGCTTATGTAAAAAAACATTAAATCAACGTTGTTAGATTACTCAGATTAATAATTCATTCTCTCACAAATCAGCACAGGTAGCAATCTTAGCAATGGCACTTAAACAAAAACTACTATTTCTTGAAGTACATGTTAGCCTTTGTAAATACTTTAGATCAAATTTCACATCGAATATAGTCATATCATTTTACGTTTATGTGCAATAATGGTGTCCTTTTAAATTCAATATTACGTAAAGGATAAAGTGCGAGGTCAGTCCAATATTTAAAATATTGTACAGCTCCGAGGCGCTGCCGAGGCACCTGTACAATGTTTGAATTAATGGAGTTGACCGAGTACTTTAGCAGACTTAAATTACTGTCCATTACTAAAAATAATGGATCATAAAAAGAAAGGGACTTTACACTAATACAAGGTATCAAATAACATTCCTCACAAAGCCTTGGACATGCGAAAAGAATCTTGTACATGGCAAATCCCAATGAAAGTGACTGGACACAGTGGATGTATTCGTCAACATGGTGTCACAGTGGTGAAGAGCTACATATATGATCTGCGTATGTGGTTGGTGAGTAGGAGTTAGGCGAATTCCTCTCCCTTAGAGACGTATATTTCTAAACTATTTATGATATATAATCATCTTACTCATATTTTCGTTGTCGCGACACTTATTTATTTGCTATTATAAAATACCAATTAATAAAAACTTACAAAAATTGTGCTTGTAATGGGGTAAATTTTACTTTGATTTATTTTAAATCATAAAATACAGTGATCTATTTGATTGGTGTTTGTTGCAACAACTCCTAATCGGTGATTTCAACGGGGATGGACGAGATGATATTTTATGCCACCAGATGTCGAATGGATACAAATGAATCAGCCTGGCAGAAAGTGATGGGTCGTTTTCGCATACATCGTGGTATGAAACTTTAGAATATAAAAAATATAAATTAGAGGTGTTAGAGAATAATCAAATAAACTTTGCAACGCCGCAAAGCGGTATCGAAATTCCGGGAACCGTTCCCTCATCTTTGTAATTTAGAGTCTGTGAAATAGATATTTCATAAAGACAACAATGCCATCCCGACGCGACTACTAAACAATGAAGCAACTAAATCCATTAAGACAACCATTCACAAACACTTAAACTACTGTTTAAGTATATATCACATCATATATAATGCATTTTAGCAGGAAAACCCGGTTGAATAGCAGACTATATTTAATTTACAGGTATGGTGACGCACGTTTTTGCATTGGCCAAAACAAGACACTGATCATCAATGATTACAATGGTGATGGACGAGATGATATGCTGTGTCATCATAAAAATACAGGACATATTCGGGTCTTTACCTCAAGAGAGGATGGAAGCTTTCCGCAAAAATATTGGTAATGCTCCATTTTGTGAAAAATAATACTCCTGGCTTCATCTTTGAGTGCATTAAAACCCCTTTTTAGTTGCCATACATCTACATGATTATGTCATTGGACAGTTAACTGAATATAGTTTATTTTTAGTCGTCAATAGGGGTTTGCACAGGTGGACGGAGTAAAGCCCAGCGGAGAAATTCCCAGTGGAGAAAAGCCCAGTGGAGAAAAGCCCAGGTGGAGAAAAGCCCAGTAGGAGAAAATCCCAGTGGAGAAAAGCCCAGTATTAATAAATATGATATAAACAATGTAATATGAGGTCATCGCAAAAAATCATTGGGGTTTATATACTCAAATTTCATGGGATTTAAGCTTTTAAAATTCAATTTTGATTTACGAACAATGAGTCTTCTAATGAAAATCTCAAAAGCAGCAAATGTCACTTTCATATTTTTATTATATATCAAAAAGCCCTTTCATTCCATCATCGATAATGGACAAAGCCATCAAGAAAATGCAATCAGAACATGAAAGCTTAATAACGACAGTTAGCAGTCAAAACATAAAAACAAATTCACACGCGAAAACCCTAAACCCAATTGCAATCGTGATCGCGAACGCCTCACTAAGTATTGTTTTGAACTGTTGAACGCGAAAACCCTAAACCCAATTGCAATCGTGATCGCGAACGCCTCACTAAGTATTGCTTTGAACTGTTGAACGCGAAAACCCTAAACCCAATTGCAATCGTGATCGCGAACGCCTCACTTGGTATTGCTTTGAACTGTTGAGTGGACTGTTTAACTAGAAGCACTATATCTAAATTTCTAAAATTGCAATCGATTTTTTTAAAGTGTTGTAAAAAAAACGGTTCTTAAATGTAAATATGAATAATATATTTTTTATACAAAAAAACTGGGCTTTTCTCCACTTTTGACAAAATAATGCTGGGCTTTTCTCCTAGTGTGCAAAAATGCTGGGGTTTTCTCCACCTGGGCTTTTCTCCACTGGGCTTTTCTCCTGGATTCGTTTGCACATGCATCATGTTAGTAAATTGATAGCAATAAATTAGCAAATTGTTAGCAATTTTTTTTAGCAAAATTGAGTTAAAATAGATGAACAATAATGTGGTAATGGCCTACCTTTATAATCACCTTTAATATAATCTAAATATGTATAGTTGCTATATTATAGGTACAGCAACATGCCATGGTGCGTAGGAGATGGCGTTGAAATGAGAGTTGGTCACTTTGATATGGACACCAAAGCCGATTACATATGCTTTAGAAATGATGTGATTTATTTTGCGTTGACCGATACGCAATAAAATATGATGAAATAAGCTACTGTATATAGCTTATAGCGCAAGCCGGTCATTGTAGTAAACATGTACATCCACTTAAACCACTCTTAGATTATCGGCATTCTGGGTTTCTGCATCAAGCGGAATGACTGTTCAACGGACAGCATCGTTTTATACGCTTTTGAGATAAAAGTTTTATTTGGGAGATATATGAATAATATAAAAAATATATAAAACTTATTAGCCAGCTAACCCATTCTAAAATGATTTTTTTTCTAGATTTATGCTGACATCAGTTATATTCTTACACTTGCTCACACGTATATATACAAACGCTTGCCTTTATACTATATAGATTATACTGACGCAAAATAAAAAGGCAACGGTGTCTTAGTGTTTTTATTTATTTGTTCTGTGGATCACAGTTACGAAAGTGACATATTACTCACGGAAATATCAGCATATTAAACATACATAGTTTGTCTGACGTAGAAATTGACACTCGAATGTTAGTTGCAATGCTGATACCGATGGAATAGTGACATGTTTTTCGGTTGATTTGAACGCCCAAAAATCTCATGAAATGCAAGCAAAATTACAATTTGAATGTTTGCAAACATTTCGAAATTAGTCTAATAATTTAATTGTAAATTGTAATTTAACAGCTAACCAAATATTTAAAGTGCTAAAATATCTTTGAGTCAGAAAACAGTATTTGTAATAAAACGACTCGCTAAAATGTTAGTATAGATAGCTTTGGTATCCAGGGTAGGCTGGGTTGGCAACCCTACCGCCACTTTACCAGCTAATTATTGCAGGAAGGTTGCAATTAAGATCACTCAGTGCCTACACCAGATCATCGATATCGCTCTCGAAAAAAAACGAAAGAAGGAAATAAGCAATGAATTCAGCACTTATTACCGCATAAATTGACAAAAAGAGCTGAATCGGCTAAATAGCATGATTCAACCCTGAAAACTCCGGATCTATAACTATGTAATGAACGTATGCTTCGTATTTTGAGAAAGACTTTCAGCTAAATGCCGTATCCTAAGAAAGCTAATGCCAGCGGTGTGGAGTAGATATCTCGACATGGACCATTAACATAATATCGTAACAATTTAATGCTTGGAAAAATTCAGATTATGGATCGTCTGGAACGTGGTACAAGACAAAATGATTCACACACGGGGAAGGGATATGCATCGCCAAAATGATGACACAGAAGAGAAAGATGTCACCGATTGGGCTTATCATGAGACAAGATGTCACGACAAAGCGATTAGAACACATAATTCAAAATGACATATCAAACATTGATGATGATATACTAATTTTGTTTTTCAAGCTTTTTATCTCCTTCGATTCTGTGCATCACGGATACAAATTTTAAATACATTTGAATGTCATGTGCAATGTCAATTGCAAAACCTTCATCCAGACAGCTGTTACTCACTCGGCAAGACGTCGAGCAACGTCAATAAGACATTAATGCACACTGTTTTCAGAACGTCATTTTTTCGTCACGGATGTAGCAACAACGTTGTGTCAACGTCGCGTCATAGTCGGAAGCAAGAATGAGGTTTATATAGTATAAACACCTATAATAATACAGACGCACCATATGAATATGATGAGCATTACAAAAACCTCCTGTATGGGACCACATGTCAACTTACTACAAACGGCCCTTGTTGATTGGGTCAGTCGATCGTATAACGAGATTGAGAGATATGTGAAGCCATATCAAATATGCGTGATGAATCTTCAGAAATGCACCGTCACAACAACCTTCAACCTTCACCTAGAAATGAAATGCAAACCATGTCCTACATATGTATGTTCACACCCGCAATGCAATTCTATCTATAGCGTGCATCCCTGAACATGTCTCCCATTACCAAGATATTTTTTATCAATTTGTTAAGTCCTTATCAAGGTCTAAACCTTCTCGTAAAATGTTAATTTGACATAGTGTGTGTACTGGGGCTAAATTAAAATATATTATGTAGTAACATAATTTGTTATCTGTAATAAGTCATTAAATTGGTTGAGATATGATACATTTAATAGCATCAAATTTGATTTCTAATTCGTTGTGAAAAAAGGATACTTTAAGTAATTTTACTGCAGATTTCAAAAGTTGTTAAGGATATTTTAGCCAGAGAGCAAATAAGACAAGAAAATCTGTGACAATGCCTACAAATAATTGCTTGAAAATGTTGGCGCGACATCGGAAGCAAATCATTGCCATAGCAACGCCAATTTTATTGTTACCATTGGTGGTCATGCCGTCCGCTAATGAGGTAATATATTTGTCATGTTTATGCAAAAAGAATAAATGTAATATTGACTAATATACCTTTAAAAACAGAAATAATAGATTGAGTAGATATTTTGTTGATAAGTTGATCCTAATGATTCTTCTTTTTTTCGATTTCAAACGCTCTCCAACAACAAATTACCAATCTACCCGTCTGGATTTAAGTTTTATCCCTCATGAGTTGAATAGGCCTATATTCCCACTCAACATACATGTACATGTAGTGAATAAAACTCTACTTCTTTGGCGTACCTAAATTACAATTTTAAAGGTGTCTAAATGCGGTTATGCGGTACTGGTGATGGCCATCTACTGGTGCACAGACGCCATTCCGCTCGCCATCACGTCGCTTCTGCCCGTCGCCATGTTGCCTATGCTCGGCATCCTCACTTCCAACCAGGTCTGCGGCAAGTACATCAAGGTATAGACTCATCCTTTTGATCATGTTGTAAGGGCAAAGGTTTGGAAGTGGAATGAAATAAATACATTCAGGCGCCTTGGTGGGTGTTTTAGGATATTTCATCACCATATTAGATACATTTAAATTTATTAAATAGATTCTTTAATTAGATATATCTAGGTTTATATGTATTTAACCTCATTTGATACCAATCTTTATTTAGTTGATTTCGAAGTTGTTCAATCAGGCTGACAATTTTTTTTCATTTGTGCATGATATATGCTCAGAATGTTCGGTTTCGGAATTTTCCCGATTGTCAAAGATAAGGCCATTGTACGATAGACAAAAAGTTAGGACTTACAAGGACTTACAACTGCTATCTTTAAGCTTCTCGGTGAAAACAACTGTCATAATCTCGTCAACTTTCACTTACTATCTTATTTTGAGACGGTGAAGGACAATGCACTGAACGATATTTTTTCAAGCAGCCTAACGAAATCTTTTTTTGTCTTACTGATAAACGTTTATTAATATATAAATGAAATATATACATTGTATACATTGTATACATTGTATACATTGTATCTTTAATATCCAGACTTGATAATGCAGAAAAGTCACCACTGAATGATTTTACACGTATTTTGTATTTTGTTTATTGACCATGCTCATGTATTATCATTAAATATTTTTGCATCTCGAAAAGTTATGTTCCATTATTTATTTTAATATAGAATTTCAAATGTGTATTACATGTCCATTGAAGGAATTCAGGCACCGGATTGTCTGTCTTCAGTGTTATTACGCTCTTATTATAAGCAATAAATGATTTAGCTTATGTAAAACATCTATCCTTTTAAAATGGCCTCCTTCTTTGCCATTAAGAAATTATTCGAATTTTGTCATACTATTCGATTTATCCATATTATTATTTGTAAACTCACAATGTGGTTATAATTTACATTTATATGATTTTTTTTACCCGGCCTTATAGGATACATCGATGATGTTGCTTGGCGGACTACTTTTGTCTTTGGCGGTCGAGAAGGTCAACTTACACAAGCGTATCGCGCTCAACATTCTGCTCTTCTTTGGCGCAAAACCACAAAGGTGATTCCGGATGAAAGTTTATAGTGATTTAGACAATATACGTATGAACAGCTAAATAACAGCATAACAATAACTTCAATATCTGAAAATAAACATGTTATCCACATAACTTTGAAAAATGCAGACTATATGTAATTTAATATTATTTTTGAAACTTTAAAATTGATTTCCGTTTGTGATTTGAAGCAGTCTGCATGTTATTTATGCCCCGTTACCCGATCACTGAGCAAAAAAGCCAGCGCCTCCGAATGTAATTTTCCGAATGCTCTTTTTCTTGTGTATTTTGCTAGTGTAACTAAAGAGCATAAATACACATCCGATAATATCAAAATATGATACATACAGTATTTATGGAAATTAACTAAAGAAGTGCAGTCGATCTGCTTAATTCCATGGTGGCTTTACCACATTCCATGAACTTCCATTGATATTCCACAATAACATCATAACATTTATATTCATTCGATTCCAGTCTGATTGTGGGATTCGCAGTGACCTCCTGTTTCCTCTCCATGTGGATCAGCAACGTGGCCACCATGGCGCTCATGATCCCGATCGTAGAAGCCATCCTGGTTCAGATGGAAACTTCAAACCTTCTCGATGACCGGGGAGGAGATTCAAACCACGTGATCACTGAAAACGAGGCTAGTGGCAAACAGAGACAGCAATTGGAAATGCAGACTGCAGGGCTCATTGTAAAGCGCAATGGCTCTGAAGAGAAGATCGAGGTAGGTATATTTGTAGTTTTCACAAGGGTAATATATATGTGATTTATCCAAACGGAATAAGGATTTGAGGAACCATAACAGGTTCACATAGAATATATATATATCAAGCATTTCGGACCGAACATTTTTTATTATTCAACTATGTTTAAAACGACCCTGATACAGTAAGCAGGAGTGTCGTCTCCACACCTTACCCGTCCGGTTTCCAAACTGATTCAGCCTTTAAAATTATGATTAGGATTTATAAATGGTTCAAGAAGATATATTAATGTTTCTTATTCCTTTGCTCGCACTATAGAATATGTTGCAGATAAAACAGCAAAAAGCATTGCTGACCGAAAACGATGACGAAGAAGAGAAACACTCGAAATATTTCAACAATGTTGCCAAGTCACTCGTTTTGAGCATTACGTACGCGGGCAAATGTGGTGGCATGGCAACGCTTACGGGCACCCCTGGCAACATGATCATGAAGAGCCAAGTCGACGAGTAAGTCGTCTTGTTTGCCAAGAATCGAATATACTTCAATTACATCACCAATGTACCGATAGCTTTGTGATCAGATGTTTACCAATTGAAATAAAGGGTGATGTGGCACATCCTTAGAGGCAAATTATCATTCGATGCCATGAAGGTGGTTTATCAAAACAAAACTTTTAAAATCACTTTCATATCCCAACTATACTCTTTAATACCCGATCTTGTGATGACCATTTTCATTAGAACTCTAGCCATGAATTTAATTTGACCCTCTAATATCACAGTTTATGGGAACAAAAGGGCTACGAGGACCCGCCCATCAACTTTGCTTCGTGGATGGTCTACTCGCTGCCCGTCTGCCTCATCATCCTCGGCTTTGTCATTGTCTGGCTCCAGTTCTTCTACCTCGGCATCGGGTAAGCCAAAATAGTCTAACGATGATGCAGGTTCTAAATTAAATCAGGAGAATAAAAACAGGAGTTATATATAGCGAATTCATAGTGCCACATCTGGACTAACATAATCATTTAGGGTTCAATTTTGAGTGCTGGTTAGCATCGAAGTAATAAAAAGGGTGTCATATTTAGATGTTTTAGCTTCCAAAGTTGTCATATCGCTTGAACATAGCGCCTACATTATATAAACATAATATATAGTAAGTACGTATATTTTTGGCACTGAACTTTTATAATATACACATTAATTCCCTAATTTAAGGTCGGTAGTATGCTGCCGACGCTATACGGAGCGTGATCGGGCGGTTAGGCGTATAATCGAAGACAAGCGCAACGAATTGGGTCGTCTCAAGTAAGGAGATATTTTAATCTGGATATTTGACATTTCCTGCATTTTTGGAAGCAATATGTAAAATGCATCTAAATATATGATTAAAATAAGTAAATTTCTGTCTTCTTTAGCGTATATTCAAGGCAAACAGATTAAATTGCAGTGTTCCAATTTAATGTTAATAACACCGTTCATATAATGTTAAAAATAATTGATAAATACCATTAATTTTTGTTAAGGTATGCCGAGTTCGTAACCCTTATCCTGTTCGTGTTTCTTGTTTTCTGTTGGTTTTTCATCGATCCCGGATTCATGCCTGGATGGGCTTCTCTCTTCCAGGACGGGTAGGAATTTTCTTATTCTGTTTGACTGCAGGCCAATAGATGTTAGAATTAGCCTAGTTTCCGATTTCTAACTTTAATCGGCACGGGTGAACGCCTTTATAAAATTCACATGTTTTACCGATCCTATTACTGCTAAAATTTACTTCCGGTTGAGCGTGGGCAATTACCACATGGTGATTATGTAGTTTTTCGCATTTAATTTCACGTATATGTTTCCATCAAATATATGCAAGCTGTGGATATATTAACAGTATCATTTTATTATTTTTACACAAATACGTTGTTTTAACCAATTTCTCAAGTCATAAAATAATCTCTAAGTAGTGTGCGTTTATATAATTTTGATACACGTTTTAATTCTATGAAATGGGCGATAAAAATTAAGCTCCACTTCGAAATCTTAATAGCTGTCATTTGGGTATCTAACCTATTTCAGAACGTTAGTTATAGCAATCAAACTACCAACAACGAAACAAAAACAGAGAAAATGCATTTAAAGTGATAAAATCGTATTTTAAAGAAATCGAATAGAATTTGCATGGTAACAACAGTCGATGTTATTTTACATTGCGCAAAATAATTGTTACGTCATACATGAAGCAAGTGGCAATTAACGTCTTAAATAACAGGTGGAAACTAAAGTGCAAAGACAATCCATAAACTCAAAGATACAAATAGAGATATAGAATTAAATGTTAAAAAAACTATATGTAATAGTGTTAACCGAATTTAGTAAAATGATTATACATAAACGAAAATACAATTTTTTTCTATTAGATTCTAGCATAGTTTTAAGTTTATTAATTTATTTTATTTGAATTATTTAGCGGCAAATCGCAAACATATTGCTCATCATATTTCGATTTCGAATACACAATTACAGCTGCAATATGATATCAACCATAGACATTTTGTTATGTCTAATGAATGAGATTTAATGAATGATAGATGACAAAAAGAGTATGAAATAGGAAATACATTTAATTGTGGTTGCAATAAAAATACACATTATTTGTAGATGATTTTAGCTACATGTAGGTCTATAATTTTTTCTATGTTGGAACGTCATATTTTGCTGACATTAAAAATTGGTAAAATTGTGGAATTAACTATATAGATTAGTTTATATAAATCCCGGGCCATTTTGCGGTAGTACATTTCTAGTATATAGAAAATGGTAATAATACAGAATGCTACAACTAAATATAGGTAAAGATATACAATTCTAAAAAATCAAAATCAATGACATCCGAGCCAACTGATATTTCATCACATTAACTACATTTAATGTTATGAATTCCCCTTTTGATGATATTGATATAGAACCATATCAACTATGAATAGTAACCGACTAACCGCGATTTATGATCACACAGCTTCGTGCGGGCATCGGTGCCGTCCATTTTGATAGCTGTGACAACCTTCGTCATTCCCGTCCGCTTACCAACGTGCGGAGAGCCTCATCCGAAAGGTGTATATATAGACTGTTCATATTTTTAAAGAGCTTTTGCAAAAAAAAAAATCAGCTTTCAATTTTAACAGTTTGTCTAAGAGTCAAATGAAAACAATATGTTTGTTTTTGATGAAACAAGGTATATTATGCGATATTGACTGGACATATAAATAAAGGGAAACAATAATGTTAAACTGTGTTATTTTATACAGTATTCATATCAATTACACATAAATATATGTAGCAAACTGAATAAAACTATAAAAAAAGAACCAATTTGCATAATGGATCACTTTTAACAGACAGGAAGCAAGCACAGACAATCCTTGATTGGCACACAGTGCAGCACAAAATGCCCTGGCTGGTCATCCTCGTCATAGGCGGTGGAGCTGCCATTGCATATGCGTCGCTGGTGCGTGCGATCAAATATCTGTAGCTACCAAATATAAGATGTTATCTAAGACGTTTATGAGTGGCTATCGATGTACAAATAAGAGCAACAAGTAATATTGGTCAAAAGAATATGAATTGGTTATTTGTCTATAGTTTATTTCAAAGAAATATATTATATTTCCCTGAAAAAGAGGTTTACAGTACTAGAAGTAAGAATGCTAACAATTTTTATTCAGCTGTTTAACATATATTTAGAGCAGTATTCTTTTCATGATCAGTCACCTCACCCACAACTTTCACCAATGCTTAATATAACCATTATGAACATTATTACATACATTGTACATGTATTTTTTTGCCTTTATATTCCAAATTCTACAGACCTCCGGCTTATCTGCATGGATAGGCGAGAAGCTGTTGGTATTCCGCTTCCTTCCGGGTTGGGTGATGCTCTCCACCATCTGCTTCCTCATCGCCCTCATGACCGAGGTCATCACCAACACTGCGGCCACGGTGCTCATGCTGCCCGTCATGGTTTCCATGGTGAGATATGCTTATATTGACATATTATATAGCAGATTATGGCGGTGTTTTAATTTGGGCGGCTGGCTTGCACTAAGGGCCTGGCCACATTGGAAGCTTTTATCTGCCTTTTTTTCCAAACAAGCGGTAAACAAGCTTTTATGATGCCTTTAGTGGTCACATTGGAAGCTTT
>LQRL01186775.1:0-14733 GCA_001703475.1 Hydroides elegans
AACCCAATTTATCGTTTTAGAAGGATTACTAATCGGCACAGTTACACCGAATAGCTTGTAACGTGGGTAACGGTAACGTGGGTAACGACGACTGTTTATCGTTTTGACTTGTCTCTAAGATATAAGTAAGGGTAGAGTTGATATTCTTAGCCCCAAACATAGCGGAGATATTGAGGTTTGAGTATGATATAACATTTAAGAATTGTAGCTTGAAGTTGAGCAATGCTAACGCTATGATTTTACATGCGAAAATCCCATGTCCATATTGTGTAACGTGGGTAACGAAGGTGTTACCCTTTCTCATGTCTTTATGTATGGAATGAATTCATTTTTGTTTGTTAAATTATAAAGATTACCCTCTCCCCTTGTCAGAAACACAAGAATTATGGGCAAACTGTATAAATTATGCTCACTAGGCCTCTCGGAACATGCGAAACCAGCTAGAAATGTAACGTGGGTAACGCTGGAATTGCCCTACTGTAATTTGATAGGCAAATTTCTTGTGTAAAAAAAATAGATATATTAATGAAGCTCATTAGAGCAACGTTAGATGTGTCTGCTGCATAGAATAAATCTTAAATTACTTAATAGTTTATACTAAATACATTACTTTAGTTTATAGTTTATACTAAATACATTAACCTATAAACATTTACATTTTTTATACACGCGTATATTCTTAAGTTTGAATATTGCACGTTAATTGATAACCCTGTGTCCTGGTTTAAAACAACACTTCCAACATTCTTTTTCTTAATACATTCATGAATGTATCTTAAAACACTTTAATTTAACTCGTATGCTGACAACGGAACGACTTTAGAATTCCCAACACACTTACGCGCAAGAATATCGAAACTTTGACGGACTACTTTTTTTATAGATAGTTAAAAACACAAATTCGTCTTTGGTCGACATGCAGACAGAAAGGCACATTAAAAGTGTTGTAAAACATATTTTGACTTTTACATATACATGGTGGACAGGTGGACAGGTAGACAGGTCAGCACATTGAAAGTTTTGTAAATACAAATTTCAGCATGTAAATGGTCGACAGGTAGACAGGTAGACAGGTCTGCACATTGAAAGCGTGGTAGAAACACAGACTTTTACATACATGTTGGTCGGCAGGTAGACAGGTCGGCACATATAAAGCATAGTTAATGCCCTTTTACCAAAGCCACTATTAATCAAGTTCTTACATCTGCATTCATACTATAGAAATCACGCAGATCACCTCGTTTATGTATAAATGCTTATTAAAAATACTAGTTTATGTATGCTAGCACATATTTTACAATTAAACGATGCTGATGAGCCCATTCCATCTTTTCATTCAATTTGCATAGCCAATTCTACTTGTCCATCTGTCTACCTGTCCACATGTCTACCTGTCCACCTGTATACCTGTCTACACCTCATGAAACATTAGTAACCGCATCACCTCCTTTGTGTGAACTATTTTTTATTGTGTGGGGAATTCTAAATCTTAGCCCTGACAACTTCCAACTTCGAAAAATGAATTATACTTTTGATCATGATTATTCCGGTACTTCAGTCATGAAAGCGTTAATACATCATTTGTGTTTAGACCTTAAAATTTAATTATTGCAAGTTTATTACGGCTAATTCTTCCTTAGAGTGATGTAAAGATGGCTGTGACCGCATGGTATACATTATATACTATACATTTAAATAATATGTACATGTAAATTGTTTGGTCTTGCATAGCTTATCGCAGCATCTTTTAAATTGGTCACATTATTTATAAAAACAAACCTATAAAATAACTATAAACAAGGCACCTAAATAAATCGTCTTAAACCAATTGTCTCCAGATATCACATTTAAAATTTAAGTTTCTAATTGAGATAGCAATTGTACATATCAAAGGACTTGGGTCTAAGAATGATTATGTACAAAACTCAAACACAAATTCACACCAGTTATAAAATCAGTTGTAACAACACATAGGCACCAAAACCAATGACTTAATGTAAAATAACAAGCTATGGCGACGCTTGAAAAATAAGAACGATCGAATTGTTAAATTTATTATTATAATTGAATATGTTTTCATACAATAAAATTTGGGACAAACATTCGAAAGAATCATTATTTTTTAAGCGTCGCCGAATAAAACAATAACAGAAACCCCCTTAAGCATCATACATATACTGGCGAATCATTTTGAATATCAATATTAAAGTTTAGGAGCAATCTTTGCATAGAGTCACTGTATCACATATAACAGCTATTGCTATGCCGAACGTGGCTAAGTTTGAGATATTTTTCGGTGCACCGATGCTTAGCCTCGTTAAACTTTATAATAGCTGTTGCTTATCAGAGTTAAAAGCATTTGAGTATTTGTAAAAGTGTATAGGCTATGTCAAGTAAACGCTAGAAATTGTTTGACGGGGTAAAATTTGATAACGTTGTTTATGTTTTTTCCCCTTTAAACATCCCAAGAGGCGAGTCCGTTACAGATCTAACTCTTCCAGGTTAACAACAACCAACCCCCATTTCACCCACTGTATTCCACAACCCAATTTCCGTGCTGCATCCTATCAATAGTTTTTTTTCCTTTTTTAATCGTCCCTGACTCTGATCTTAATGATATCGCAATACAACCATCTTAATCGCATTCGATCCTGAAATTAATATGTCTCAGATCTAACTCTTCCATGTTCAAACAAACACCGTACTGCACCCCTTAGATACTTTGGCCCCGCCCTTTAAATCGTCCCTGATTCTGATCTTGATGCGGTCTAAGTAGGTGTCGTTGAAGGGGATGATAACAGATCTAACTCTTCCAAATTCAAAAACTCCCCCATCGCACCCACTCCCCCTATGAATCCAACCCAACCCACTCAATGCAATACAGCCCTCCTATTCTTTCACGGAGGTTTTCTCCTTTTAATCGTCCCTGATTCTGATCTTAATGCTGTCGCAGTAGGTGTCGGTGAAGGGAATGCAGTTGAGGTTGATGCATGTGTCGCACTCT
Organism: Hydroides elegans; assembly: GCA_001703475.1. Classification (NCBI taxonomy): domain Eukaryota; kingdom Metazoa; phylum Annelida; class Polychaeta; order Sabellida; family Serpulidae; genus Hydroides; species Hydroides elegans. Next base: position 3,005 of record LQRL01186775.1, read on the forward strand.
CGTTGTGGTGCCACGTAGAAGATCACCACGAAAACGGCGAATACGGCAGCCGCTGCTAGGCCTTTAGAGAAGAGAAAGGGATAAACATTTTTTTTTTGTTATGGTACAGATTAGATGGTGTAGGCTATGTTAATGAAAGCGATGCGAGAAACAAAATGCTCAATCACAAATCAGTCTTTAGCTGATGGACCTTTATATTTTCAGGTTAAGTGTTGATGTTGCCCGGTTTTATTTAACTGATTGACCTGATTACTATACGTTTTTAATTAATTAACATTCTTAATTAAGATTTTTACAGGTTTGTTTCGTGTTCTTCCATTCAAACTGATAATGGTGATGGTTTTTACATCTGATTTTCTCTAGGCTTGGTTGTTGTATAGATCCCTGAATGGAGGAATACGTTTGTTTAATTTATGAGACATACATGTATAACATGTATATACACTTACCGCAAATGATGCCTATAACCACGAGCGTCCACGTCTTGAGCGTGAAATTGCACACTTTCTTATAGGGCCTCAGCGCATAACTAATGAGAAGCCCAAAGAGAAACCCGAAGATATGCGCATAATTGTCGATGGACGGCAGGAAGAGACCAATGACGAATAAGATAACGAGACTGACGCCCATTTTGAGGAGCACCTTCCAGATCTCGTTGTTGGTGACGCGCCGTTCGAAGCGAAGCACCTCGAGATACAACGCGGCCAGTATGCCGTAGGTTGAACCAGAGGGGCCGGCCTAGATTGACAAAAATGAGAAACTTCAGTGTAACATGTACATGTATACAGAGTGCACAGCGTATTATCAGAAGTTTTATTTTAAAATCATTTATAGACACACTTTTTATAAAACTTTCGATTCGATTTTGGAGAAAGCCTGAGAGAGAGGTAAAGAAAGAAAGGGACTAAGAAAGACAGAGAGAATGAAGGAAACACAAAAAAAGTGTGAAGGAGCGAGACTACTATTGATAAATGCAAGAAAAATCTATATGTTTCCCATGTTTAACCACTAACCCCCCAAAACTAGAACCACTCACCTCCACATAGTAGGGTATAAACGTGGCCGAAGCAAGTGAACCACAAATACCACTTCCCACATAGATGATGACGACGCGCCAGGCGCTGATCAGTTTCTCCAGATCGCGCATGAAGATCACTTGGATCAGCACCGTGATCACGATGTCCAGGATACTGTGAAGGGAAAGGGAGGAAAAAATTATAGGATTATTCGACAACGAATACAGTATTCAAAGAATGCGATAAATTGTTAAGTCAGTTGGATAAATTTCGAATGCATATAGTCTTGACCAGCACCGAGATCACAATGTCAAGGATACTGTGAAGGGAGAGAAGAGATGGAATTGATGTTTTTGTATGTCAGATAAAATACCATATGTTTTACGGTTTCAGGTAAAATCAATCTCCAAATAAGGTTACAAAATAAACTACTAATAGTAATGTTTTAAGAGCATTGCTCCCCCTCACCCTACAGTAGTTGAACCCTCGCAGTATCGAGGCTCAACACGTAAGACATGGATAGGTAAAATGACTATATAAAGTCATGTCGTGGAACAGGTATATCTAGATCAAGACATTCTACATTTTAATCCAAGCAGCACAAATTACTTCATCCATATACTAAAATTCGTTTAAAGTTATACAATTGATTTCAACCACGAAATGTATCTCACCCTGCGTGGAGGAACTGGGTACTGAAAAGGCGGTAGAACTGGTCAGGTGTATCTGGGTCTGAGAACGGGAGCATGCCGCAAATGTCCTCCATGCAGTTCACCTGAAAAATGAGCACAAATACATGTACATTGAGTTTAGGACAACAGTTAACATAATCTTCAAAAAATAAATAAACAAAATTTACATGTACTAGTAAGTGAAAATTGAGATCTAATGAAGCAGACAGTGGCAAGTTCTAGTTTTAAGCATTTAACATGCACCACTAACTAGCGGTCAGCTCGAGATTATAGGCCCTGAAAAATAACTTACCCATGCTCCTTAAATAAATACACAAATGAACACCGAGCTGCATGTCATCTATTAACATGAACAACATATGTTGTTTGAAAGATATTCTTTGAAGATAGCATGCGAGGAAAAGAGAAGATTTGTTTCCCAATAAGTTTGATTGCATGTATATCCAACCCACTTATACACAATCCTTTTACGTTTATACATTGTTTACCAACGTACCTGTGAACAGAGACTGGCGTCCTTGTGATAGTAACCATCCAGAAAGTCACAATACTCGGGCGTCGTCAACTCGCACTCGCCCTGGATGCCATGGCAACACGGTCGCCCAAGCAACTCACACGTCATGTGGTAGTCACTCGAGTCGGTGATCTCCGTCTCCTTGTCGCAGATCTGGAGATTAAATGGGAGATAAATGAGGGATTGTGATAATTTGGCTCAATTATAGCTGTATATTTGCAAGTTTGTAGCAAGCTAAATGGCTTTATACCGAAAATATATATACGGACAACCGTTTTTACATAAATATTGTATAGCCACTTGATTTATCAAGGGGGTGATAATGCTCATGATATGACAAACTTGAGAGGACTGAAATACTTACGGGCCATTCCGCAATGTTGTCAGGCCAGTCATAGGAGGGCTTGGAGCAATACCTGCAACACAATAATCATTCTGTTATGACAGCTGATTCAAAATAGATTTAAGGTGCCAATTTACTTTTACTTCTAAAACTAAGAAATGTCAATAGAATCAATCATTGCTGAGAGCTTCTTATTTTATAAATCACATTATTTTTATCTTATTGCAATTGACTATATACCGAAAACATCAGATAAAAACATCATTAACATACAAAGGATCGAGGCCACACACGGAACCGGATGTCCTTCCATCGGCCTCTCGCGGATTCTCGTCGCTCCATCCGATCCACGTGGATAGGAAGGGCTAAAAAAATACATCACCAAATATAATTGAGTTGTCTATAAATTTAGTTTTACTTCTATCTACTTTGACTACCCTATCTTCTTCACAGGGCAGTCTCACACTTTCTGCATTAAATATAGGCCTTTATACTTATTCAACATATCACTTTTATTTTATTCATAATCTTTTGCTTAAAATTAAATGAACTTAACCCTTTAATTTTATTCATAACCCCTTGTTTAAAATAACTTTTTCCTCACTATTTTACAATGATTTTTAAGGAATTCGTTTACATTATGTTAGCGGTTAAATACGTGTCTTGCACTGACCGAGCAGTTTTCCTCTGTCGTCTGTATGCATCCGCTGCCATCGTTGTTGACGCAACACGCCGTCTTCTTGATCTCTTGGCGATCCTCTTTCATCACATCGAGCAGATTTGTGTCGTTGCGCATGCACATGGAGTAGCGCGCACCCACGTGGATCAGGTCTTCCTATAATGACATATATAAATTGTGATAAGTTCGAAATCGGGGGACATTTACTTGTCCCAAGGGAACTATCCAGGTCATGGAGAGAATTTGCAGGGCGGTTGTCAAGAGGCAATCGTCCCGTTCTCGATTTTGTTTTCTGGATGACCACATATTTTAACACGGGCTACATGTATATACAAGTACAAGTAGCTAGACTTCTACATCTGTCATCACTAGCAGTGAATCCTTGCACCTGAAAATAAGTGATGTTGGTATGATCGAGAGAAATGCATTGACGGTATTGCGGCAATTTCTTTTGAGCAATAGCATTCAAAACTATATTATTCAGCAAAAGCTTCAATGTCAATTATTTTCTAGATTCATAAGCAAAACACGAACTTATTACATATAATATTATGTATTATAAACAAGGACGAGTTTAGCCATAAGTTAAAGAAATGAAAAGTACTCTTACTCGAGCAGATGTTGCTAAGTAAAGGATAATTTTCTTTTAATCAAAACTCATAACGACACCTTTTACATGAACATAAATTCTCACATAAAAGACACCTCTAACAACAAAACCTTGTAAAAGATTATCGAGGTATATCATTTATGAATATGACACTCTAAAAGTGATTCAATTTCCCTAGACGTCTATGCATTTTAGTTTTACTGTTTATACATTGTATAGTATTATAACATGAGTTTCATATACATTCACTTGAAATGCAAAACATGACAATTGCAAAATCATGTGTGAAACTGATCGACTGCGTTTATGATTTAAAGTGGGCAACTTCAAAAACCGAGATAAATATATTGATTCATTTTTTATTTAAATCAAAAATCGTCACACTATGTTGTTGACAGGTAAGTGGCACAATGACCTTCTTTTCCATTGAGTATTTCGATTACATGCATCGATATTTGACCAATAATTCATATGAATCAGCGCCATTTCCACTATACAATATGCTATATACAAAGGGATTACCAAGCAACATACAAAGGTGCCCTGCTGAGGTCAGGAATTATTCAGAATAAATCATTATAAATAGTACGATGCATATAGACATTTTATTATTTGTTTATGAAAACCTACATATATATGTTGTTGACTGTGGGTAATATACAGGTCATTTACATATCGCAATAAGTGTATGTTTATATGACAAAGCAATTTAGCAAGTAGGCAGGCCGTCATAAACAGGTCGTTTTATAACTTGTTGTCTTGTTATATCTCTGTGTCTTAATATATGAACATTTGCGATGTAAGACCAAAGCTTTTACCTCTATCTTTACGTTTGACTACACGTGAACTACATCAGTTGCTTTCTGTTTTGAGGCATATTCATGTACAATGTTCAAGGGAAGTAAATTGTATAATTATCTTGAACATGATGCCTATTTTTCACTATATGAATTTTGTTTTTATAAAAGCAATGACAAGGAAGCATAATAACAATATAGCCGGAAAAAGAAATTAAGTGACCAGTTTCAGCATAAAAATATAGGGGAATGTAGATTTTTGTTTAAGAAATAGGGTCACGACTATTCATTGTACAATCGGTGACTCATTTCATCGGCAACATTCATAAGTTGGAAAGAATGACATGTAACTAACAACAAGATGCATGCAGCTTCAAGGGTGCAATTTTGAAGTTGTAAAATTGTCGCTCTAGGCATTATTTTTACCTAGACCATGATATGCACGCGAACAAATAATGAAAGTAATCATTTCTTCAAATAACAGTGTCAAAAACCGCATCCAGTTTGGTTTTTATAGCAAGCAGGACTGGAAGTCTTGTTGATTAACATTGAATACAGATAAATCGCACTGCATAACATATATCATAATCAAATAAGAAATCTAGTAGGTTTGGAATCCTGCGTCAATGTTTGGCTAGACTACATGTAGGCTATACATATTCACAGCTTGGTACAATTATAGCCAGGTTAAACTCTTCAGTGTTTTAGTATCATATGAGTTTATCCCTTTGATAGAAAAAGGTGAACGCAAAGCTGAACAAAGGAATAAAAAATGTTGCTATTCATAGTTTTCTAGAGAGTGACTAGTGTTTCACAAAGAGCAGAGCTTCCATTATTCCAATCTTGATCCGATTAATACCACTGTGCTTCATAAAGACTTCTTTCGATCAAATATTTATTGTTTAACATATGCTATTATATTTCATTGAATATATACAAAGTGGAGTTAGTCTTTGTTAAAGTTGTTTTCCTTTTTTAAACACTGATTTAATTATTTCTGTAACTATTTATATCTTTTTTCTAGGCCGAAATGTTTGAATTAGATATAGCCTACTATTATTATTGACTAAATCCTTGTTTCATTTTTCAAATCGCAATTTATTATGCGGCTTGAGATAATTTATATTAAGAAAGATTCAGACAGACAGGGAGAGCGGGAGAAAGAATATGTCACACTTAGAACATTACACAAAGGCAATACATGCAATTTACTATATCATTACAAACCGGGTACTTACCACACGAGGCCCGATCCAAAAATTCGTGAGAACATCTTTCTCCACTTTCTCGATGGTTTGTGATGTCATTAAAATCTGAAATAAATCAATAACTACATGTTTTTTTTTTTCGAATGTGACAAAAAGTTCATGAATAGGGTCACTTGGCTTGGGACAACATTTATAATTCAATAGTTCACAACATATCTATTTTAAGCACACCTACAGAACATCAATATCCTAAAAGAAAATCACGTCAACGTCATTCGTTATAAGATACACTCTTATCCCGGTTTTTTAAAACACCCCTTTTCTATATGCAACATGTTTCTCACCGTATCCGTCTCCGTTTTGAGCCCAGTGCCATAAGGCGCGATCCCATACGTTGCAATAACCGTGACGAAAATGATGATCTGCACAATGGAGATCCAGTAAGTGAAGAAAGGCCGTGAATCGCGATCTTCATCGTAGCCTTCGGTTTCGGTCGCTTTACCGCTGCCGAAGATCTTTGAAAGGAGACCGATGCCGATTGAATGGCGGTTGGAGTTGTCGAAGATGTGCTCGATGGCATCTGTGGCAATGGAATAGGGGGAATTATAATAAATCGTGATTATGTGTGATGATAGTGGAATAGAAGTAAGGGAGAGGAGATTTGTCGGATTTATAAATTGGTTTGAAAAAGGAGACAAATCTTAACCTTGGTTCGATACGAATTCGTTTTTTTTTCACATACAACTACAATCCGAAACTAATGCGCATATTTACAACGATGGGAGAAGTCTTAAGTTCGTATATAGCCATCTAATGGATAACCGTACCACAATAACTCATCCCGCCCCTGATTCGCGACCAAACTATATCTAACTCTTCAAATCATTCGAAATTCCGAAAAAGTACCCTCAAGATAAACAGAATTCAACCCATCCATTCCAAATACAGTATACAACAGTTAATTTGGACACGGATAATTTGAATTTTGGTGTAATTTGAACTGTTTTCTCGGTCCCGAATCTGTATTTTCCCTATATTATACCAAATTTTATTCGGATAATTTGAAGTTCGGATAATTTGAACTCAGTTATCCAGTCCCGAGCACTTCAAATAACCCCTGGTGCACTGTAGCTTAATTTCTCTTTTGCGCATGCGTCCTTACCGGGAATGAGATCGACCTCATCTCCGTCCGCCTGATCCTCGTCCTCTCCCGAATCGCGTTTGTCTTTGCTTCTCGCGTACTGCTGCGGACTTCGACTGGCCGTCACCGAAAAACTGCGAAACGACAAACCAAGTTAGAAAGGTCACTAGTGAAAAGTATTAAAGCACACAGATGGGTTGTATAGTGGTTATGATTGTGAAATTGTGATAGAGTAACTCAGAGATAAATAGAAAGATAGATAGATAGATAGATAGATAGATAGATAGATAGATAGATAGATAGATAGATAGATAGATAGATAGATAGATAGATAGATAGATAGATAGATAGATGATAGATGATATACAATGTCATGTACATGTATACTGTTTTGACTATGATTATGATTATGATATATAGGCCTACACATAGGGTGAAGTGACTAAGACATCTTTCCCCTCATAAACAGTGTCAATGGTTTATTTATTATTTTTTACCAATGGTTGAATCTACACGATGACATATACACCTAACTACTGCAATGACGCCAAGGACGCCTTAGTTTGCTTTAGTGAAGCCTTTTTTTTTCGATTTGACAAACTTCAAATAAACTTTTTATCAAAATACGCATACATATAAAACTAAATAAATGTTATCATCTTTAAATATCAAAGCATCATACATTGTACATGTACATGGGGATCTAAATTTCAATCTAATAATATTACTACTTGTTATGTAATTGCAAGGAACACTTGAATATCGAATTGTGACCAGAACAGAAAACTTGAAAAATAAAGTAACGGTTTGTAGAAACTTATTGACATCAACTGCAACAAAATATACACGAAGTGAAAAAATATATATTAAAGATGTTGTTAAAACGAAACAAAATAAACGAAGGTATGTTTCTTGAAAGAACTCCTTATTTCCTATTAAAATGGAGCGGATATTTAATAAATTTCCATCAAGTTACCGTGCATCGATGAAAAGCATCTTATTAATCTTAATGGTGCATTGAAAGACATCATCTAAACATACATGCATAAGGAATATATGATATTTCATAAGTTAAACATGCCTAACTCCTAATCCAAAATGTGAACATTCGCAAAATATTCACACACATAATAAATTCTGATAGTATACATTCGAAACATCACATTTAAAAAAATAAAATCTGCTGTTAAAATTTCTACGCATGATGAAAATGCAACTGAAATGTTGACAATAATGGATTAATAACGAATATGGAATCCATCCAGAGTTTTAGGAACATACGCATGAACGACATCCAGTCTCTTTCTCAGCTTTTTCCAGTATTTTTCTTTAAAAGGTCTGAAACATCGGTTCAATAAGAAACATCATTCAGAGAAGAGACATTTTTTCACAAAATCTTTGAAAAGCAAACAGACCGCATGACGTCAAAATTGTTAAAAATATATAGGCAGAAGAAAGGATAAGTGCGCTATGTATTCTCAAAATACAGATAGTACATACTCTTCAAGGAAATTAAACGTGTGACCATTAATAAGTCAAATCCAAGAAGGTTGGTTTATAGATCATCATCAAGCATAGATAACGACTCAGATAAAAGAAAGCAAAGTTAAAGAAGGATCAAGACAATTTTTAAAGTTATACCATATATAAAGGTCTATTTTTGTTTTCATAAAAATGCTTACCCTGAGTAAACTTGTGGAGCAACTTTAGCCGACACTGGACCAGCTTTGTTTTTGCTGCTGGAAGGCTGTCCAGCGCTGTCTACTAGGTCATACTTTCCTGGATCCTGTCAAAGAAAATAATCCAGGCTATATCAAAGACACAAAGAATACAAATGTATGCTTCTTATTAAAGTACTCTGCTATTATGCTTTTAAATGTTGTTTAATATGCGTCCAATAGGACATTAATGTATTTTATTCTACATTATAATATTCCAAATGAAATACAATGCAAAGACAAATTTAATTACCATTTTGAATCGCGGTTTCTGAGGCAGATGACAAGAGAGCTTTGGTTGGTATGTACTGCATGTTCCAGTAACGATGTCATAAAAGCTTTCCTGGTCAACCACTTGCTCGCCGCTTACACCGTTACGCTGTAAAAAATAATAAAACAGATTGAATGATAATATGGAATAACCTGTCCATGCTAAATTTAGTTTGGCTAAATAAGTTTGTCATGCATTTTCTTAAAGACTTGACTCCTTGTTTTTTTTTTAAAATAGAAACCCAACAATAAATACGTATTAGTGATACATATGAAATTGCTTTAAAAAATCGCCTAGCTTCAGATAAGTTAAAGCCATTATTCACTTCCAAAGCTCACCTCATTCAGTTCTTCGAAAGACCGAAGCTTTCTTGGTAAGTAACTTCGACTGTGTGGAAAGGGCTTTCGAGCTGATCGCTTTTCACCTTTCTAAAAAGTCAACCGTTATGAAATGGAAATTAAACATTTCAAATTGATATATTAATTACATTATTTATGGAAAGAAAGCACATGCTTTGGCCCACCGGAGCAGCCTGACAAAAACATCCAGCAGCCTATAAATGTAATAAAAATCATGACGAAATATTAAAAATATCTAAAACAATGAATTGAAACTTGAATCAAAAGATGCTATGACAACATAATGTAGCCCTTTGGGCTACCATTTTTCGAAATCCAGTAACTCAAAGCAAAATCCAGTAGACTTTGACCATCGTTAATTTCATATTATCTGATCGGGTAAGTATTAACATTTAAAAGTATTTAGAATAACAACAAAACATATCATGGACAAAAAAGGGAATTTGTATGATGTTTCTTTTTTTTTCAAATTTAGACTTACAACATAAGTGGTGAACATGGACAATGCAGATTCCCTTTTACATTTCCGATGAGGTCTATCTCTTCCATGTCGTCTACCCATCTTTGTTCTGATTAAGTTCTGTAATAAAATGAAACATATAAAATGAAACATTTTAACGCGATCCAAACATTCACTGCACGAATAATGGGGGAAACGTATATGAAAAATATTTGCGGAATATAAATAGTTTTTCTTCTTTATATTATTTGTCATAGCTTTACATAGCACACTGTGTAATAAAAAATAACAGAACCAGTACATGGATGGACATCTCTACAAACACTTACCAAATCTTGATTTTAATGATTCTTTAATTATTCAGAGATTTCATCCACTTAAGAAATTTGAGCGCTTATATAATGTCCAGATTATATTATGTTCATCCCTGTAAGTTACAAAGGAGCAAAGCATTTAACCCGTACTTTTGTTTTTGTTGGTCAGCAGTTGCCGAATTTGTAAAAATTGCAATAAGCAGGACGTATGAAAATTGGATCGGACCGAAAAAGATTCCGTTGTACCGACAAGAAAATGTCAAGTTGTCGGAACTTTATTTAAGACATGATCTACCCACAAACGTCCGTAACGAAAAACTGTGCGAGTACTCGAACAGGTACCCGGAACAAGTATAAAATTACAGTTAGATATTCACACAAAAGACATACCGTGCTGTTAAAATATACAAAGCAAGTAAGCTTGATACAACATTTAACAATTTCCACACAAATCTGGCACAGAAGATTCTCAACTCGAATGTTATGATTTGTTTTTGAGCGATAAAATAGGAACAAAACAAATTTTCCAGTGCTTATTCGTTTTTATATCAGGTAAATTTAATATAAGTGAATTCCGATGGTTAATTCTCACATATCAAAAATATTCATACCTGATTTAGCTAAGCCAAAACTATTCCATACATTAATAAACTAGAAAGACAAATTCATCTGTTGCTAAGACCAGTCGAAACTTATTTTAGGGTAATAGCCAAACCAAATTGACATAAACTTGATAGAAAATAGCCAATATTTTTTTTAAACTTTTGGAAGCACTTCTAGCGTCCAACGGAAAAATGTCGTTACATGAAACTAGAAATATTTTTTATTGTCTAAAAAATTCCAGATATAGACGGATTAATCGAAAAATGACGCATTTTCGGATTCTTTTAAGCTGTTGACCCGAATTTCTCATAAAACGGTTTAATTTTTCCATCGATTTGTATGCCATTAGAACACACTATCATAGCTCTTTGAAATCATATAACAATAATTCTAATCATGAATCACGGTCTCAGTAAATAATGAATTAAATACTGTGATACCCCTGCGGTATGGGCCACTGTATGTTTACATCCCTCAATATCTAGAGTCGCTCTTTTTTCTCACCTTTGACCTTAAGCGACCTGTAAATGCGAGCACCTTGTCTCTGCAAATGTTGGACTGATCCGGGAAAAAAGTGGGTAATGCAGCTTTGGGATTTATAGTAAATGCATTATTTTTCCAGTTAAAACTATCATTTTCCGATGAAGTTAATTACATTATATATTTCTATAAGATCTTAATTATTGTATACCCATTTATATATCAAAATTCCAATATTTTACAATCGTCTCTCCCTCCCTATTTACAGTGCGTTTTCGCCTAAACTATAGTAAAATGTCAAATAACCTTTCACCCCTATTTCTGTAATCCAATCAAAATCAATATGGAGCTATACTCGGAGCACCTCTCGAGTGTTGTGTTTTGCAATATGGATTAGAATATAAAAGGTAAGAATTTTTAGATTATTCTCCAGTAACCTTTTCGCCGTTTACGGTTCCCTTTCCCCTCCAAATTCTAACCATACGATGTAGTTTTTATCAAGGATCATTTTCATACAAGTGTTG
>LQRL01186786.1:6158-21856 GCA_001703475.1 Hydroides elegans
ATGACGTGATAAATAAATTCCTTTTTAATGAATGAAGCTGTAACCAACGATTTTTTTCGGATAATCGTGCTTATTTTGCCTTAACAGGTTTCAATAACATAGAAGGTGTATTAAAAGGTGTATTATTATTTGAAACAATTTCAAACGTAAAAAGTATATTGCTCAAGAAAAAATGATGATGAAGCGCGATGTCCAACGCTTTATTTTTTTTTTAAATGTGATATATACTCCGTTATCTTATATATTTCTGTAAAAGTATTGATATATTTATATTTTGAGATATCTAATCTTTATATTTCTGGTAGAAACATAAGTATCGCGAAAATAATGAGATAAATTAAATCATTGGGTTACTGTCGAAAAAAGCTCCCCATGGTCCGCCATTTTGTTGATTTTAGCCCATACTGTATAATCACATGATCACAAAGTATAATTTATGTCACATGATCAGTATAAAAAGTGTGTTTTTTTTTAGAGAGATAAAAAAAAGAAACAATAAATTGCGCAAAACATGCCTGTTGTATAATGCAAAGGGAAGCTCCGCTCCCCTTTGCGATTATTAATATTCGACAAATGCTGTCACTTGCAGGAAAATATATATCATACCTGTAGATTTGAAAATTCGTTTCTTGGGATTCTTGCAGAAGCGAGATTTGGATTCGTAGAGAACTATTTCCAAGTCTCGAAGCTCTATCTTGTTTGGATTTGAGACTGTGGATTAAAATAAACATGCCAGTGATTAGATTAAATTATTAATACTTATGTTGATACATATTGGTAAGGTTGAACGTCAAATCGCCACATTAGATTCAACATTGCTTGGTTTATCAATGATTGCGTCGAAATGACCTAGATAGTAACACACTTCACTGCAGGTTGGTGAATAAAATTATTGCTCTGAGTTAAATTTTTGTTATGAATGGTTCTGAAATAGAGTTCGCTCAATTTGATTATGTCAGCATGGACAAGACCCAATCGGCAAGGGTCGTCCATAGTACGTCGCATTAGGACGTGACGTTGAGAGGACGCCCTGCTTTGAGCAAATATGAAAGTTTCCGGACGTCTTTTTACGTCCCAGCGTTCGTAGAACGAATTCGTACGCCCTACTCGGACGCGACGTCGATGCAACGTCTTTTCTACGTCCGAGGACGAATGAGGACGTCCGGACAACTTCCATACGGGCCCAAAGTAGAGCGTCCGCTCAACGTCCGAGGACGTCTTGTCGAGTGGGTCGCGAGTGGTTGAATTATGTAAAAATAGTGTTAAATCTAAAAATAATATTAGTGGATTCAGTTTTTGAACTCAGTTTTTGGATTGCATCCAGGTCTATGGCATGTCATTTAATAGAAATGTAATCGGTAACACGAGACAGCTCCGTACTCATGTACCTGTTATTACAATGTTCTATGAAATAAGCATTTACAGAATGTGAACCCAAGAAGACAAAAAGGTTGTGCATCATCAGGAGTAATGTGCCGTGAAATGTTTGAATGCAATCTTTGAATTTAATTTTTGCTGTGCTGTCATTTCTAAATATACCCGTTGTAATTTGTTGTGGTTATATACACTCAATGTGGTTATATTCAGTATACACAAGGTCTTCCTTGTATCAACGTTAATATTATGTAGTGAATATAGAAAGTCTATATAAAACGCTAACGATACGGCATACTACTCACTCTGTTCTTTATTGCGCTGTCTGTGCTGTCTTTGGGTCTTTTTGCTAATTCTTCTGCAGATGACTTTATCCTCTTCTACATCGCCTTCGTTTCCACTTAAATGGACGCGTTCCTTCTTTTCAACTTTTAGCATTTTCTTAGCACTCGTTTTGAAGTGTACGCACTTGCTGTCGACTTTGGTGTATTGTCTGTCTTCACCAGTATTACTAGAACTACGTAGAGAAAGTAATGTCGAATTTGATTTAACAAAAACAGCAAAAGTGCATGCATAGAAAGACTTTGGAAGAAGAAAAGCAGTTTTGTTTGTGCGGTGGCGTATAGAATAAAGTAAATGAAAATCTATGTGAAATTTATATCGACAATAATTATTAATTAGATATTAATTTATGTTCAATGCGAAGAAAAAGATCTAGCAATAAAAGTAGTTTTCTTACCATGGATCCATCTCACAGACTTCCAAATTGAATCGGACATAAACATGGCAGGCTACGGGTTGCTGGCGAAAGCGAAACCAGAATCGCTCCTCGCCGTCCTTTTTGGATTCTGTATCTCGCCACCAAAACACAACATCGGAAGGTTTGACTGGGTTCTGGGATTGCCCTATCACACCAAGACCGCCATCTTCCTCCGCGACCGTGATTTCAGGAACTATTTTCACATCCAAGTTGTTCTTGAAAATTATATAATTATCATGACATGCTTTAACGGATCAAATAGTTCGTAAAAGTTTAATCTAGAGAATTAAACCAAAATGGTTAATAACATACATGTATTTTCGCTACAATTATATTATTTAAAGCGTGATTTCAAAGTTAAGAATCATGTCTTGATCACAAAAAAAATCATTATCGCTGGTTATGAAATCTCAAGGAATGAAATATTATAAATCCTTGATAATTGAATGAACATAAAACAGTGAAAATCGCAATGCATATAGCCTGACCTCTAAATTGTCTCTCTGGAAACTATTTATCTTTTAAAGATATAGGTATTGTTGTCGACTATGGGATATAAGTCTATGCTAGGTAGAAAGATGCTATACTATCAGTTGAAAAAAAACGGAACACACCTTACCTTTTTTGCTCTACCTTGGCGAGTAAATTGGTAATGTATCTTGACACATTCGTCAGTTTTTGTGTTTGGGATTCGGCTCCCATTATTACTGCTCGCATAGAACTTTACAGCAATGGGTTGGAAGAGCGAAAGGCTTGTTTCCATAAGCTCAACGTACTGGCCCAGTAGTTTCGTTTTGCAATCTTTAATTAACAAATTGCCATTGATTTTTTTCTCCATTGGCTATCAATATTCGAAAAAAAAATGTGTTTCAATTTTTTTTCCAAAAACCCCACTGAATTTGTTACATTGATTGGATTACATCGCATCATAATCAATTTATAAAATTGAAAGGTTATTCACAGAGATTGGAACGCCATATACAAGTATAGCCAGGCCTTTTATCATGAATTCAATTATTCGACTGCTCAAATAATCTGACACATTTGATTTGTTCCGTAGTGTGTACAGAAAGGGATGTTCACACGGGTAGCGGCAAGGAGCGACAGCGGCAAAATTGGACTAAAATTATCCTATCCTTATGCCGCTCCTTGTGGCTTCCCGTGTGAACAGGCTCTTAGACAGTACTGTTGTAAGCTCATCATTTGCTATAACTGTTATTCATTAAAAATGAAAATAAAACCTGAAATCGGTTGGCCACCCAAAGACTTCAGAAGTTTGTCCAAAAGCTGTTCATCCTGTAACTCGATACTCGACAGATGCGAGATCAATCTTGGTAACGCCACGCCTCTCTGTCTTATTGGTATCATCAAGCATGTTTCTATCCCTTGTTCGATCACAAAATCCAGAAATCCGCCACATTTCTCAGACAAGATAACCAATATGAGCGTTGGTGTCTGAGGCTTCGTCCGATTTTGGCTTGATTTGAACGAGTCAAGTAATTCACAAATGTAGCTATAACGTGTTGTTCCAGCCGGTACTTCATCTGGGATGACTGCGTGGTCTACGCGGATAGCGTGCAAATTGGATGATAAGTTTTTCGCGATATCAGTATTTGTTTCACCATTGTGGACTAACAGAGTATCCGGATATTTATTGGCATATGCCCGTTGACAACACTTTGCCATTTTGAAAGATATATTGTCACATACTCGATTTCCGATTTATCCTTTAAATCCCTATGGACTTATATTCAAGAACTAATTACTATAGGTTAATAATGACGACAGTCAACTACATAAGAATACCCATTTGTGGCATCATGCTCACTTCCGAGCAATTGCTATCTTATATACGGTATATCCCGATCAAAATTTCATTTGCGTATGAAATATTCTTATATTAGTTACAGTGATATTGCAAAAATATCATATAAATTATGTTTAACTAAAACCTTCCAGGTAGTTTAACACATATGATAACCTTAAATGGCTCACTTATTTAACTACAACAAGACCACCACACCCATTTTACAATGTCACATTGAATGTGTAAATTTGATGGTCGGAAGAAACTTGAACATGTATTGATACAACGTCCAAACCAGTGTAAATCCATGTCCTTTTTATTTAATTTTAACATTATTCAAAATAATATGTAATTAAATATTATCCATTCACACAAAATTATGCATAGTGTCTGTTCATGCAGCTTAGTTGTTAAAAAAAAACGATATGCAACATCGTTTGTACTAAACCAACCCTTATATAACAGACCATTTATGCCGAAACATGTGAATGACGCAGTTAATGATAATTATTATGCGCGCAAAACATCAGATGAAATAGCCATCTTCGATGAACATAAATTCAAAAGTTTTTTCCCTGAGAACCACGCAATATCCTTTCCAAAACAATGTCAAGTACGGTGTTGTGTAAAACGGTTGGTCCGATATACAAATTATATATATTCATAATCATTTTATGGTCTATTTTCGCAAAACACTTTGTTAACCAACAAAATTCACATTTAATAAGGTAACATCGGTAAAATCAGAATTTATTGCAGCTTTATGATACATGGGCTCCATGCATTTGAAGAACACCGTCCAACTGACAAGCTTAAACAAGTAAATTAATTTGACATCTTGATTATTAATCCGATCTTTCCTATGTATTTTGGAAAATTCACTCTAAATTATACAATCATCTTGTTCTTTAAAAATGATTAAAATGGATATGTAATAAGCTTAGGTGCATAAAATAGAGTAAACTTTAACTAAAAATATGTGCTTATTAATGCGCAGTTCACTCACTATAAAATGATATTTCATGCTCTATTTATGTTATCGGTGTACCTCATTGGCTTTGCTGAAAGGCAAAACAAATCGGACTGAGCTAAAAACTAGCACGCAAAAGGATCGAATAAGCAATGCAATACTCGATTTGTTATTGATGTAGACCTATACGTATGTTTTTTGCTAAGTCATTTATGACGACGCTTTCCGCAGCATAAATAAAATATATATATAGGCAATAATTGTGTCAAAGACGCAATGGCTTATTTTTAGATTTCAAATGGTTGCCTTACTTTCGTTTTTCCGCTTTTATTATTTGTCCTTCCCATTTTCAACATACTTTCAATCATTTTATTTATTGTGACACACACCTGTTTTATACCGAATTAACAAAAAAAAATATCACTGCACATTTTATGCACAAATGATCTTTAGTGTCCTATATCCCATATGGATTTTAAAAACGAAATGTACAACTACGTATACTGCTATATATGAAGAGTGGCCATCAGACCAATTTTTCAGTTACATTTGATGATGCGATTGCGTTTATTAAATGTAATGTAAATTACGACAAATTTTATAAATAGATATATGATTAAATCTATAAATATATTTATCTATGATCGCGCAATTCCTTTGACTACTAATATAATATAAGGTCTATATTACCTCGGTTTAATTGTATAAAATAATGATGAACCAGTAGTTCTTATTTTTTTTTTTACGCAACATTAATAAATAATTAGCAAAATATTGTTTTTCCAAATCGTAATACCTGGATTTAGTTTTGTTGGTACCGGCCCAGTTTATTTAAGGACAGCGTGGACGTTCCAGGACAATATTTTACAATTTTCGCGCATTGAAACAGGAGTACCCAGCGATTTATTCTGTGAAATATCTATTCTTTTCATATATCTATCTTGCTGGCATTTTCACAGAACAGAATAGATGAAATATTGTATTTCAAATATTTCGTATTTCCCTGACATTTTATAAGAATAAAACCTTAGTTAGAAATATATTTCTTATTGCCTATAAAGTTGTTGGTTTATAATAAAATGGAGTTTAAGCATCGCATAATTACTGTGATGCACTTGTACACATAAGAGTTACATAATAAAGTCCAAAAAGATACTTTTTCAAACTTTGCGCAAAATCAATACTTCTCTAAATCAAAGTTTTATTCTGCTGGCGAATTTGCGCAAAGTTGCTGGCACGATATTTTCATTGTTCCTTGCTTGCAAATTAAGAATAAAACCATTCGATAGATACTGATAATTATCAGGTTTAGATAAGTTTAGAATTCATTTCAGGCCAAATTCAGTAAAATGAGACACTATTTCAAAAATGGCTCGTTGGGTACTCCTGTTGAAACAGGTCTGGGGATTTTTAAATGCTATTTCTGCGACTTTCGATACATTGCTATTCATTCGCATGATTCTGTTTCTTTATTCAACAAAGAGTGTTAATGAAATATTAAACATCAGTGTTATCGAGATATACAATACAAAGACACATAAAATCAAATAAATTATGTTTTATTCGATAAAAATTGAAACCTTAATGAGAAATTGTCTTTTCTTTTCTTCTTTTTTTTTTTGATGATTTTTGTAATCAATGTTTTCGATAATAAACTATTCAGCTAGATTGTTTCAGTTATATATGCATTGAATCATCATATAATATTTTCAATTATTTGAGAATATCCATTATTGATTATATGGAATCATATATCTAAATTTCGCTTTACTATAATGATACTACAGCTTTACTTAATGAGTCCATTCCAATAGTTAAATAGTCAATTTTTAGACACGATCAATAACTTATTCATTTTCCACATAATAGTCGATGACTCGAGACCTTGACTCTGCGAATCCTTTCATGACAGCGTTCGAAAAAATGATTCCATCCTTCGATTCCCAATCGTTGTATTCATGCACGTGACCGAATAAATGCATCTTTGGTCTGAAATAGAAATAAATTAGCGGGTTTATGGATTTGAAATATGGTACTATTCTATCGCTAAAGTTAGAGAAAAATATATCAACATTGATGCGGCATTCCTATACAACTTCCGATAAGCCAGATTATACGGCATGTTAAGCATGTCATATGACATTCAATATGGATCAACAGTTACTGTTAATATACATGTACATGTAGTAGAGTTATATCTGCATACATAATTTGCTTTAAACAAGGGTTATAATCACCCTTTTTAGTGGATTTAATAAGACTAAACTACATAAAGTACCCGGGCTCTCTGTAACCCTTACCTAACTCGATTCGTAATCGTCTCCAACAGTGACCTTGACCCAATATGCCTTTGCAGCACATGCGTCGTCTCACACTCAACACACGGATCCTCTGGCATCCAGAGACCCATCCATGGCTTAATATCCGCCAAATCCAGAATCCCAAAGGGCGGGCTATGCGTCACGAGAATATCCACTTTATCGGGGATCAAATCCCATTTCCGGTGTAGCTCAGGGTATGGAACAGTGAATGAGCGCGCGAGTGAAAACCAGCGGAGGCCAGTCCATGGGGTTCCGTAGATGCGGATGCCTTCGATGTCCACAGAGCTGTCTTGTAGGTAAATCGCGTTTGTTATTCGCGATGCAATATCATCGGGTTCGTACCATTGGAAATTCGTTTCGTGGTTACCGCCGATGAATATTTTGTGCTTGTGTGGCAGTCGGCCGAAGAAATCGTTTATCGATTCGATTTCTTTTTCGAAATCGCTGAATGGAAAGAAACGCCGCGCATGTCGGTAATAATCGAAGTCGCCCGAATGAATAAGAATGTCTCCGTCGGGTATCAATCCGTCTTCTAGATATTTATCATGCTGCAGATGTGTGTCGGAAATGTGTATGATCCGGACTGGAGTTGCTTCCGGATTTTCACGTTTGATGTGCTCGTTGATAACTAGTATTTCTTCAGTTGTCATGATTCGATATCGAATTTAATAGTTTGTTTCTTTTAATTATGTATGTGTATATATTTGTTTATTCTTTACAGTTGTTTGAATAAAGTCTATGTTTCTATAAATATATCAGCCCTTATCTAATTATAGATATGACGTCAATAAATTTTCTTAACTGTTCCCAAGAGAAAACATAATTAATTGAACAGGAACAACGAATATGATTGCAATAGAATATATAGATAATCAATGTGTTTAAAGACCAACGAAATATTTTTCTTTTTTAAAATAACAAAGAAAAATGTATTTTCAATACCAGTATTTATTGTCTTGTAATATAACCACATGATCCAAATATATTTTTTGAGTGCAATTATCTGCCCTATTTATCAAATTGGCTCTTACCCAACAAAATCGACATGACTTGTCTTATATCATAATGCAATATAATGACATAAATGAGTTCACAATTTTAATGCAAGTAAAGGGTTCCTAACAAAACTTCAATAAGAGTAAATAATGAGAGAGCCAAATTCATATCATGATTCGTTAAGAGAAGTCGATCAACATTGATAGTATTTTCTGATCTGGAACCTCATCAACGCTATAATTCTCTGATTATGAGGTGGACCTGTGCAAGGGTTTTGGAGGCATGAAAGGGCCATCAAATATCCTAACGTTCCTTCTTTGGAAAACTGAATATTCTCTAATAGTACATTCAGCTGAGTACATTCATTTTATGTTGGCTAAACAAGTTCATCTTAGTTTTAACATTGAGGTTCCATGACACTTCGAACCACGTTTTTTTATCAAATTTAATTATATCATCCACGAAAATACAATATTTATTACAACTTAACAAACACTTTTTCAGTCAAATTCTCAGTTAGTATAACAATATAAACATTAAGTTAACACCATTTTATTACAATTTAGGCGGCCCGTCTTGTCTTACCAGCACCTAGAAACGGATTTAGAAGGGATGCCCGCGGACTTTGCCACCCCCGCCGACATGTATTGCCTCATTTGACTTATATAGTTCATATAATTGGTGGACCCTTCCCCCTCCCCGTTCTATATTCCTTGAATCCGCTCCTTGAGTCCAAAACGGTCATAACATATAAAACCATTTTTCTTACAGGAAAATAAGTCCCACCTGGGAACGGAATTGCGGGAAAATTACGTTTAGCGAGCTGTTGGAGCTTCATAATTTAGGTTAAAGGAGCGGTGCAGGAACATTGAGGAAATAATGATATTGACTGGATATTCTAGATTTTTCTAAACATATATTCGACGAAACATGATTTAGATAAGAACATCGAGAAAATATTCTTAGATGACAAAAATCAAATGCACTTAATTTGTGCATGCTATTTTATAAATGATAATTATTTTTTCCTAATTCTAAAATTCTATTGGAAATGTACATGTTTCGCATAGCTTAGCTTACGGAATTTATATTTTCCATTTTTTAACTTCAATAAGGCACACTTAAACCTAACTTATGCATAAATATTTCACCAAAGTGCACATACATGTAAGTTACCAATTTCTTTATTAAAAGCTGTACTTGTATAAGAAACAAAATGCACTTAAAAATAATGTGTACAAATTATCTTGAATATAAGTATTTCTTCCTTAGGAACGCTTAGCAACGTATTCCTAGAAATTTATAGAAAATGTATGATTATTATGATTATTTCGGGATCTACTACAATCGTACTTTTATCCTAGGTTTTATTCACACAGTTAAATGGTAAAACGTCAAGGCTCAACAACTGCATCATTTTTAACGAAATAGTGGGTAATGAAATTAATTTTTAATCAAATATAATCAAACTTAGACATGAATGTAAAAGTTTGCAATAATATCATCCCTCAACCTATTCAAAATCCCAATTCATCCAAATTGAGGGGTGGGAACTTCCTTGTTTTTGAACTTCGTCCATAGAATATTATATAAAACATATCAATATACTACACACGCACATGGTATCAGAATAAACTCATATATCACATCGTCACTCCCTTAAATATGATATCATAATGTCATTAAAATATTAAATAACTAGATTATCTAGATAAGTAAACTAGTTTATCTATATTGGATGACAACACGCATAAACTGATAACGCCCTGTGAACAGAAAATAAATATGCGATGATATAAATTAAGATTAATCTGTTTTCTTGTATTTGAATAAATGCATAAAGAAGATATGAAAGCTTTCGCGACATAAAGTTTCCAAAAGCAAAGGTTAAATATTGGACACGTTTGATTAACTTATCTAAGGATTTTGTCAAGATGAATTTTGCAATGACTGGATCAACAAAGCCATCCGTATATGCTGGATATAGTCTATTGTTATTGATAGGTATGTGTTTCCCAGAAATGTAGGTTTATGTTTCATACCTAGTTTAGGCAACAATAACATGATGCTCAATGTAAAATAGTTTATGCATCCGCACTCAATGATGCTGCAGTTATCGTGCATTGATTAATCATTGGTATTCATCGATATTATCATAAATCAGTTTAAGACTTATTAAGAGAGTATTTGAATTGATCAACATGTATAAAACAATAAAAAGAAACGTTTTTTTTTATATTTTGCATTTCATTAGGAACACAATATCGATGGGCATTGCTTTATTTTGATGTACGCTATTCACTCTAGTCGGTTTTACTCTAGGCCAAAAAAACAGGAGTTATTTTACCAACGTGGAGAAACCACCACCACACTGTCAAGCATGTCAAACGTTTTCTCAACTTATATAAAATAACAGTTTTGGATAAACCGTTTCAAATTATTTATTTCAGGTTTAATTTGCTTTATTTCTGATGCTATAGAAGTGGAAGTTTCCTTTAGCACAAATCATCTATCCGAATCTGGTGACTATTTGCTATTTGATGGCGAGGCAGTAAACATAACCTGTTCCTATGAAACTAGTTCAATAAATGAAACTTCCATCCAGTTTTATGGAGTGAACATCCAGATCGAGGAAACTTGCATATTTGTCGATGAATCAACTTTGACGTTTGCATGCAGGCAGTTTGCAAACGATACATATGTGGAAATAGGGAATGGGTGTGTTACGTTCTTCATTGAAAGTTTCAATGTTTCAACTGATCCAGTGGAGTATTCATGTTATATTGAATCTGGTGATGAAACTCTTTTCGATTTTCTAAAACTTAAACCGAAAGCAGGTAGGTATCACCCATATCACCGAAGCTTTAATGCATTTAGAATAGAGGAAACCACTAATATTGCATTATTACGATACATATAATTTAATTATATCCATCCATCTATTGTGAGGATCAGTTTTTGAGTTTTTTAGGTTACTGATAGTCCACATTTTTACATTGGGCCTAGTAGGATTGTCAAGTAAGGGATTAAAACGGTTATTTGACTATCTTTGTTCATTATGCCAGTGATAGACAATTGTACAGAATCGCGTTGCAAGGATCATGGTGAATGTATGTTAACTAACGCTGGTCACCCATATTGCCTTTGCAGCACCGGATACATGGGTGCATATTGTCAGAGTGGTTAGTACTTCTAGAGTTTTTCAAAAACTTTATTATTAGAATTCTAAGTGATATACATCCCTTTGAAACTGTGAATATGTGGGCACATGAATATCATATTGTAATACCGATTGTAAATTTCTGAGCCTTAAGAATTGTAAGAATAGTATTGTAATATATAATCGTAATTGACACAGTTTATTCTTTGTTGTGAGTTTTAAGCTTTAAGCCATTTAATATTTATATAATTTTAATGATGTATTTCATTTTTAGAAACTAATTTATGTTCTGATGCTCTGTGTCTAAACAACGCAACGTGTTTGGTCTCTGAATATGGCGCTACATGCCTCTGTACCGATTATTTCGAAGGAAAATATTGCGAACAAGGTATGCATAATCGTAAGTTGAATTATTAGATTAATTTACAATATGTATACTGAAAATGTTTAAAACAAATAAATAAATAGTAAAATTTATCACATTTATACAATTTCTTGATTGTAAATAAAGTATTTAGACGAATGAATAAGATATGGCTTGATTGAATTGAGAAGTTCTTTTGGTTTCTTTAGATATTGATGAATGTCCAAACCCTGAATGTTGGAGAGCTGACTTTTGCGAAAATCAGTATGGAAACTACACTTGCATTGACCCAATCGGTAAAACGCAATATAATAGGGATACTACTTGAAAGGTCACTACCAAATTGGTATGGACCTTAGGGATGGAAATAGTTATGCCTAAGTCCAAGGCAGCGGGCATAAATTTTTCCTTTCCCAATAAGGACCAATAGCCATTTTGGTATGAGCCCTGAGGATTTTGTTCCTTTTATTATATGATAATTATATGCGAAATACGGAAACACAAAAGGCTGCCGCTACTGGCAAGCATTTCGCGTCTAATACGTAACAAATTCTTATAGTTCACTATCGCAGTACATCACTTAAAATAATTAAAGAGAAGGGGAGGAATATATATATAAAAGCATGTAATGCACGATAGGCTACTTAAAGGTTGAATAACGTCATTTGTGTTCAGGACTCAATTATGTTCAATGCGTTTGAGATGTTCTTGATGTTCAAGATTCATATATAATATATTAAAGCAATTGGATAGGAACATAGCATTTATTGGAATAATTATATGTGAATGTTCGTTTTGCAATCGGTTCAATTGCTATATTTTACAATAACAAATCGCGATGTAATGAATTATGAAAATGATTAAGAAAAAATGATGCAAGTAAAATATTTAATAGATTGAAGGCGCTAAACATATTTCATACATGCTTTTCCATCCATTTTAAACGAAATAGCATGTTTCTTTTTGTTTCATCCATTATACAATTGCATGTTCTAAGATGTTTTTTAAACAAAACAATCCATATGGCCCTTTTAATATCCAATCTGGTTAATCATATAACATAACTGTGCTACCATTTATGCATTGATATAGCTATGTTTAATGTTTATATTGTCATTGTAATGACAGTTGCTGGTAAGTTAAGATCAATGCACATTTTAATTTTGATAAAGTAAGTGTCAGCTTTTATTTGCAAAAATATAAAGCAACAATTTATATGTATTACTGCGTTAATCGCATGTTACATCTAATTGCAAAAGATAAATATTTTAATATTAAGCATATTTTATTACTGCAAAACTTAAATAAGTAATGATTATTTGCTGAAATATATGGGTGAGCAATAATTTTATGGAATATATCTCAAACCACCTGTTTAAAACTAGGCGGATTTATGATATTATATTAAACTATTTGATATTTATAAATGATGTTTTTCAATCGGCATATCTATAAATTTTAACAAAATACAAATTTTCCAAAATCTTTGAAAAAAAAAATAAATCTATAAGCAAAACAAATACGCTCTTAGGCGAGCCATTACATTCTTAAACCGTAAGGTAAGTTGAAACTCAAATGCTAATCGCACTTCATCATCTATTCCATATTCAGTGAGTGAACCTTGCCTGTTGCCGTGCATGAATGGGGGAGTTTGCGATAACTCCCTCGGAGAAGACATTTGTGTTTGTGTTCCTCAGTATACGGGCAGATTTTGTGAACTAGGTAGAATGTTTACATAATCTGTTTACACTCTTCAGTGGGCAACCTGTTATGTTAAATACAACTCTCTCATATTCTTATTCAAAAATAAATACATAATTCAAAATGCTTAACAATTCATATTGTATTGAACAGAAATGGACAATTGTGAATCGTCTCCTTGCCTTAATGATGCTGTTTGTTTATCTTCAATTAACGAATTCAGTTGCCTGTGCATTCTCGGGTATACAGGAACAGTTTGCGAAAAAGGTGGCTTTCTTTTTTTTTGCGGCCTCAAGTCTATTGCAATTTCATGACACTTTATTTTAACATAATATCGCATATAAAAATTAAATATAAAATTATAATATAAATGTATATAGCGAGTTCACGATTCTGATAAATAGAATACTCCTTCAGACTAGGTTTGATTCACTCCTTCAGACTAGGTTTGATTCAGTCGCTTTTGTTTTAGCTGGATTAAATCTCAACTTTTACATTGTGTCTTTTTAGAAATTAATCATTGTTTGTCGGAACCTTGCTTAAACGATGCTGCTTGCATATCAAAACTAGACGAGTTCATATGTCACTGTTCTCAAGGATTTACCGGAACATTTTGTGAAAAAGGTATGCTTACTTTACGCTCTTATAACGACTACGATAGGACTGTGTTATCATTATTGAGCAATTAAGCCCAATCAGCAACATTAGTTCGAATGACTTGTATCTGTTTATGATTCCTCACATGTGAGGTTTGTATGTACATGTTCATAAAAAACGTGACAATGTTCATCATTTCATCGATAACGTTCACAAATTGGGGTTTATCTGTTCATCCTGCGTAGAGGAGTAAATCACATTCAGAATATGAAGTTTTAGGTAGCGCTTTTGCGAACAAAAGCGTTATTATCGCTAAAAAGAGTCGTTTGCATTCACAAAGGGTATAATTGGTGTATGTAGGCTTTTGTTTTTGTTTTAATATTTTTTGTAAACGCGGCCTAGATTTGTACGGTCGAGTATATATTAGATTCTATCATTCGAATGAGATGACCTTCGGATAGATGTTTCTAATATACTGTTTATGATTGTCGTAGAAATCGACGAGTGTTTGTCGAGCCCGTGTCTCAACGACGCTGTTTGTATTGATCACGTGGCCGGATATTCATGTTCGTGCAAGGAGTTTGAAACAGGAAAACACTGCGAGAAACGTAGAAAATTTTGATTTTATTTCACCTTGTATTTAAAAAAAAGTATTTTAAAATGGGTTCGATGATAATTTTAGATTACAAATGTTCAAAACGTAAGACGATTAATATATCAATTCATGTAATTGGTGACTTTTAATTTTGCAGAGTCAACAGTTCTCTTGATAGTTGCAATAATTCCACCATGTGTTGTCGTGGCTTTAGTTGTGTTTGGAGCAACCATATGTTGTGTTTGCAAGTATGCCCTTCTCTTCCGATTGATTTTTAAAATAAACATTACTTTATATTAACTATATTTAAAAATATCTTATGTGGGTATAAGCAATATTAGATTTGTTTCTCAAATGCTACATGAAAAAGAACAGTCATTCTTCAAACATGTATTACATCAATGTAGGTCGCCTTTATTGTAATATGATAAAATGAACAGTTTCAGTGCTCTTGATATGATATTTCATTCCAGAAAATGGCGATTTGATTTATGCTGCGATCAATTCTCCTCTCGTATCGACCATGAGAACAACGCCACGCAAAACTCAAACGTCCATGTGTGTCTTAACGAGTTACATGTACCGGCGGGACGAGAGATTTGCCGGGACATAGATCCAAGCTCGCGTTCGAATGGCGACAGAAGAAATGATACTGAAGAAAAGGCAGATTTCCGGGTTATCAATACAGCTGAAATTGAAGACGTTTACTTGACGCTTAATTAAATGATTCCAGTTCTATTAACAACAACGACGGTTAGCATTATATCAAAATTGAATGTTTTAATCATTTTCTCCAGACAATAGTGACATAACATTATCTTTATTTATAGATGTCTTGATTAGGAAACGTGTATTTCTCAACGGGTTTTGAATTAAAATGCATGAAACACCAATACATATAGCATTCAATGCTCATTCGATCCCAAAAAAAGTTGTAATATACCAAATATATCAATATAAATTGTTTTGTAATCTTTACTCTCGTATGAAATACTTAAGATATCAGTACTATACAACAATCGTTTGGCGATCCAACTTATGTATACATATATG